>JACCGJ010001611.1:0-138408 GCA_013407085.1 Atriophallophorus winterbourni
GGTGCAAGCGCATTGTTCACAAAGAGTCACATTGCGGAAAAAACTATTGGACCGGTGCAAACAGTCTTCTTAATCCAAAATCGAATGGAAACCGGGGCAGAATCAATGCTGTCATTGCAACCTTTGAAGCAGATTTGGCAAGCAGACGGAAATATGTCGCATTGAGAATTCAAGGCAAGACCGTTTCGTTGCAAATCGACACCGCCTCAGACGTCACATTGATTTCCCGCTCAACGTGGAAGAAGATTGGCTGACCAACAGTCCATCCCACGGAAATGAATGTGCGAAATGCCTCTGGTGAAACCACCTCGGATGGACGGACAATTTCCTTGTAGATTTTGATTTCAATGGTGACGAAAGCAACTGGTTTAGTTTACTTGACGCCTCATGATAAACTTGATTGCTCAGAATGGATTGGGATAGACCGGCTAAAATTATCGTGTGCCCTTTGAAAGATCGTATTCAAAACAAACACTGAACTGTGTGCCATGACAAATTCCTCCTCAGAAAACCAGTCGCCAGTTGATACGCAAAAACATGGTTTACGATATTCAGAACGAATCGCATCAAGGTTAAAAGTTCTACAAAGCAGGACAAACTCCCAAAACAGTCTTTTACAACGCTTGCTAGTCTTCTCAGAAGAACAATTAACGCCGTAATGAACAACCACACAGCCGCAGGTAATCGTCGCGGAACACCGCTTCGACACTATAAAGACACAAAATTTATTCGTTGCCTATTTCACACGGACAAGTGACTATAAAGAGGAACCGGTTTGCACGGTTACATGTGGTTCCACGTTGCTCTACGGTGAAGTGAATGGATTCACAGAAAAAAACGCAACTCGTGGTTCACGAAGCAGTATAACGATTCCCATGCGTGCACCGATGTTCTCAACCTGAAACATCAGCACTAATGTACCATGGCATAAGATTCGGCCAACCGTCTTGCTGAACAACATCACACAAACGAGACACCAGAAAGAAGATACCCAACACGAAGAAGAACAATGGTTCAACCATTTCAAATCGATCCAAGGAAAAAGGCGTACATAGACCTAAGGTAAACGTCCCTTTTTCGCGGGGAGAGGTGTCAAGTTCGTTCAATCTAGGCACGTCAAAACTCGCGCTGGTTGGATGTATTGATCGTTTTTATACTATTGAACATAGCTCGCCGATTTGAATCAATATAGCAGCTGGCTTCAGAGCTTGGCTTCACTTTCGTTATCTAATTGCTTAATTCGTACTTATCTATACCTAATGACGCTGTAAATTAAAGGCTGCATTCTGTCAGTCGTCTTCTACACTTTGTGAGTGTTGGGTCAAGCCGGAACTCGCTCCAAAACACACAACAAACCTTATCTACTGTCTCCGCCTGATTGAAGGCAACAGCCCAGAAACGGTAGTGGTGTGTAATGCGGTGGGATGTGAGCAAACACTACTTTGATAGAACATCAGTTTTTGACACGTTAGCTGTGCTGGAATCTGCGTGAAAAAAATATTGCTCCCAGTGGGGACCCACCGGTTGCGTGACGAGTTCTCGATAATGGACTATATGACGCCTTCTGTATCCCTAATTGAACGAACTACCGAGTTAAAAATCGATAACAACATCAGATGGACTCCCGTTGATTGAGTGAAGAACATTGTTTTGCCCTACACCATGTGCAATCCAGTTTCTAGTACAATAACCAACCAATAAGGCTAACACGACCGCTATGTCCATTCGATCGATGGCACTTGACGCCTGAACCAATCAATAAAATATATTGATTTTATTTTAATGGGCATTTTGATCATTGTTCACATTCATCACTTTGTAAATTAAACTTGGTGTACGAGCGCATGGCTTCTGAATTAAACCGGTTTAACCAGAAGACCATTGTGGAAAACACCGATCCAGGTCTGGCAGGCTAAAGCATTCCAAGTTTCATAGCAATTGTTTCATTAATTTTGAAGATTATTAAAGGTATTAAAACTTCAAACTGTTGCACAAATGATCTACACTGTTTGATATTGCTATTTCAATGTTTAAACTGTTGAACTTCGCCTGTTGTGCATTTACCTTTTTAGAAGAGTTTCACTGGTTAAGTGAAGCAGAAAGTTTGTTAATCAGTCGCTGAAGGCCGAATATATATTCAAAGCTAAGCCACTGGATTATCGTCATTGTTATATCGGTGAATAATTGCAATCGAACATTTTATTCTTCACAGACTGGTAAATTTACAACTTTCCCAGAGGTTGTTGAATTTCGTGGAACGAATAATTAATTGAACGAATGAGACCACTTTAATCGATCAGCAAACGAAAATATGAAAGCATAACCCATTTTTAGCAGATGAAGAACTCTGATTTCTGATTGGCCGAGAGCTGATTGTGAAGACTGGAGAAGATTGGTGAAGATGTAAGTTTGGTGGGGGAGACGTGGAAGCGTGTACGCATGTGAATTCACACCCCCAAACAGTGGATACTGTCAGCCAATCGAAATGCAGCTTTGCTTGTCACATAAGTGCGGACGTATGTCCAGTCGAAAATCCATCTTTTTGGTTCGGAATTCACAGAACTGTACCCGTTAAAAAACGCTATACCTATCTACGACCACTTATTGGAATGTGAATCGCATTCTCGCCTTCGCTTTGCACGTAACTTTGAACTCATTCGATGTCAAATCAAACAATGGATTTATCTCAAACACTTTCGATGACTTCCCAGGCAATTGAGCCTATGAAGTACAGTCCTTTATCCCTGCTTAGATCAAGTTGTGTTTTCAAACCAAATGAGACCGCGTTTTCCGCTTGGAATAATGTTTTGAATTCGAACGAAGAGGAGCAACCGAAGAAAATCAAAAACCCCAGACGATCGTCTACAAATCGAAATCGTACAAGAAATACTGGTAAAGTATCCCATCTCAAGCAACACGGATCCGTTAGTGAGAACGAGGAGCTGTGCTCATCACACAAATTGATCGATTTCTTACCAATCGTCCCTGGCCCTACGTTCACCAGTAATCATGACGTTCACAACAGCACACCGAATGGATGTCCTGATTTTGATTATCCTTTAAACAACCATCACCCACACGATGCCTACGATATTGGACCTGAACTGAGAGTGTTAGCATCCATGTACGATCGACAAACCGTACAGCATCTACCTTGCACTGGGTTAGAGATGTTTAATCGTTCAGATCCATCATTAGAAGAGTTTAACAAAAAAGACTGTAAATCATTTCCCGATAAAACATACAACACGGATAACTGGTCAGGAATACCAACAAGTGAGTCAACCGGGTCTTCAAAATGTGTCCGCAATCACGAATGCTCTGTATTTGGTTGCGAGAAACCTCAGCATTGCGTTTACGATGATGACGTATTTGAAGAACAACATTCTCTTCATTTGTATGGCAATTGTTCTCGTCAGAACGACACGACAATACCACTGGCACAATTGCCCAGCGAGTTCCCGGACATCTCCGCAGCCGTAATGAATCATTATTCGGAAACCGAAATCAGACCTACAAAGTCCTACGCGGAGAATAATTTGAACCATCACGATGCATTTGTCACGACGACCAATGTTCCACAAGACGCTGATATGATCGGAATTAGTCGGACATCAAATAATCTCATGCAATCGGGTTACAGCTTGTTTAGCTCGGTCGAGAATCTATCTAATTCGTACCCTGGAACGTATGATAAAGTGTTTTGTCCAAACAATTCTGTTCAAGTTTCACCGAAAATGGAAAGTGCTCACGACACATCACACACAACCTTTCATGTGCAAGATATTTGTCAGTATAGTCAACCAGAGACGGAAAATGATCTTTTTGGCGGTTCCCATTTGCCACAAAGTTCTGGACACTGTTCCGTTGGGTGCGAACACCCAATAAATTTTCACACGCAAACAGAACAAAGCAACGCTGAAGAGCATGTTTGGAACTCGGTTGATGTGGCGGAAGCTCAGTCCAAACAAACTAACTGGTTGCCAACATATTCGAGTGAACCTATGCTGGACAAGTGCAAGTTGTATGGAGTGAATCCAACAAACATATCTGGAATCGAACAAGGCATTTGCTATAACGATGAATGGCCTGCTTATTTATACAGGACCAATGACAACACTGGTCTTGATCCAGGGAATGATTATCGTGGTCAAATTTATACCAATCACGCCGGAAAGATTCCTGAGTCCCCGTGGAATCTAGCTAATCCAGATTCGCTTTGCCCATCGAATGACTCCACAATGCCTCAGATGTACCCTAGCAACATTTTCTTGGCTCACAGTATCGGGTCCGCTGTGGATGCAGCCTCTGGATATTTGCATATTCCTCAGGTGAGCATAAATGGATTACAGCACGACGAAGTGGTTGATTACCAATCTCACTCAGACTCGCACGTAATTGGAAACACAACTTCGTTGAACGAAAGCAAACTAGATCAGTCAGGTACCTCTTGTGCTAGCATGACCTTTTCAGCGGCGAATGTGAATTTAGCTAATCCACCAAATCTGACCTTGCTACCATTTCCTTCCGGATTGAACGGATCGCAACTCACGTTAGAGAATGGGAACCTTGATATGAACCCTTTTAATAATTCCATGAACTCAGCACACACTCCAGCTTATAATATGATCAATAGTCCATAGGGGTACTCCATGCCCGAATGAAGAGAACTGTTCACCGGTTATTAATTTTATTGATTCAAATTCCGGCGTTCCGGGAGAATATCCTTCGGCGGATGATTTGGAAATATTTGCGAAATTGTTCAAGCAGAGACGTATCAAATTAGGTTACACACAAGCTGATGTTGGACTTGCTTTGGGTACGTTGTACGGGAACGTGTTCAGTCAAACCACCATTTGCCGATTCGAAGCCTTGCAACTCTCGTTCAAAAACATGTGCAAGTTGAAACCACTTCTACAAAAGTGGCTACAAGAGGCAGATTGTTCCACCGGTGCTACGAACAATCTTGATAAAATCGCTTCCCAAGGACGAAAGCGAAAGAAACGAACAAGCATAGAGGTTGGCGTCAAGGGTGTGCTTGAATCTCATTTCACCAAGCAACCCAAACCAATGGCACAAGATATTATTCAGTTGGCTACAAGTCTCGGGTTAGAGAAGGAAGTGGTACGTGTATGGTTTTGCAATCGTAGACAAAAGCAAAAGCGTTTATACCCGACAACTGGAAGTCCCATGTCTCAATCAGGATGTTCGTCCGTACCTAGTTTGAATCAAGATTACTCTGAAAATGGAGTAGAACTATCGGAAGAACTGTCCAGATCGATGTACACTGCGAGCCCAGAGAAAGCGAACTATGAGAATCAACATTCCATGAGTTTAGCTCAGCTGCCAAGACACGGAGAAGACGGTTACATGCACGTTCGTGAGGATAAACCGGAAATACTCAATTCCTATCCAAGCGAATCCACTACATGTGCCACAAAACGTACCACGAACAGGAGAACGAAACGAAGACAGCTAGAATTTACACATTCCGATTATTCCGGATCAGTTTACGAGCACACATCCACCCTTTGATTATATGAATTTCTCCCAATGTGCACCAAACATTTTACCGTCCCTTCATTCGGCGTTTGGTTCAACTAATTGCCAACCCACGGATACTGAATTCCCAAATGTGTACGTAAAGAGAAACCCGGATGAGAACATTTTCGATCGCTACGCTGGTTTTCTCCCTGGTAGCAGTTTCTCGGTGATGAAAGAAATGTGTAAACCCGAACATAATCTGTTCCCATTTGATCTTAAAGCGTTATGCAGACCTGATTCACCTCAGGAAAAATCCATTCAGAACTGTATCCAGGACTATATGGGCTCAGTCGCAAGTGAGAAAGCAACATCACGATATTGTTCCATAGGATGCATTCCGAATATTATTACATCAATCTCCCACATTATCCCCGAACCGACCTCAGATATATCCGTCCAGTCCAACGCGGAAAACCCCCATTCGTCGTCCAAGCTGAAATCAGACCTATTCCCGAATGACTCGAATGTCTATGGCGGCGTAATCACACGTGACAATTTCCAAGATCAATCAAACCATAACCCATTGGAAGCGAACTACTGTGGAGTGGATTTGACGAACAATTTAACCACTTCAAGTGCCTTATTCTACAATTTCGCACAATGAACAAAGAAAATATTCCAAAGGAATGTTACTCCGCTTATTTGACTGTAACAGACGCGAAGATATGGTAAGCAGAAAGCGAGCGGTTTATTTTTTCTATTTGTGACTAATGGCAAGATCAGTTGAATTACGCAACGAGATGAATCGTTCAAAAAAGTGCAAGTTTGTGCTGAGTTACCCGCTTAGATTGTTCGCGTGCTGTCAGTGAGTTGCCAAACATGTTCATACGTTCATTTATGCTGATTTCATTGCTCGAGACAACAATTCGACATTGTGTACATATGTATTTTGATTTCTGGATGATAAATCGAGTTTCTCAACGCAAGCATTTGCCTTTTTCCAATTTGCGTGCACGAATTAGTTCAGCGTGAATTTCATTCTATTGGTAGTGAACTGCGAATACTAAGTTCGAACAGTTTTAGGTAGCTTGGAGACAGAAATAAGTTTATTCGAATGTACTCGAAATAAGATTACTATCAGCAATCGATTGCAATATGTTTGGGACCGATCCTGTAATCATAATGCAAAAAATTTCAGTGCAATCGGTTAGGGTAGTTCAAATCAGTAGTAGGGGGTTGACTACTACTTAATCATGTTCCCTGTCTTTACTATCACCGTTGGTCTGTCCAAACTTCTGTATCAGAAGTGAAACGCTACCCAAGATTACTATCCTTTAAAACCAAAGGTCCGACTGGAATTCACAAGTTCATTCTGAAAACCCTGAACAAAATTTACCTGAGCAACGGTTGAATGCTAAGCTAAGCTGGCTAAGAACTGCGTGAACCATGATGCGCGCTGTTCTTGTTGAGATAAATCAAGAACAATTGATGCACCCCTTTGTAAGCTACGAAATTCTTTAACTGTTTTGGTTGTGTGCAGGTGTAATCAACGCCAACGGACCGATTAACCTTATTTGACTAATCCGAGCGCACATTTGGGATCACGCACTACTGAACCGCCATCCAGATTGGGGAGATGTCCGCCCCATCCACCTAGTTGACCACATTTTTAACAGCCTTTGTAATTTCCACCGCCCCAGTGTGAAGTCGTTCCATATACGGTATTAACTTCAACGCTATGACCTGTCTCTAAAAACATGTTCAGCTAGGGCGGAATCCCGGATCAGTGATTGATATTCACTGGAATTGCGGGGTTGTTTTTTGATTCACTTTTTGAGTTAGTACTGAGTTTTCTAGACGTTCGTCCAATACATAGCCAATAATTGCAGATGATTTAATATACACACTTCGGCGCGCAGTCTGAAGTTCTCTTATCTTCGAGATGAATCACTATGAAACCAGGCGTTCTGCCTCGCTTATATTTTACTGATATAAAAGTGTTATTCAAGATTATACTTATTTCTTTGGACGCATCTTCGACACAATTTTTAAAAACCGTTGTTCACTATTTTTCCAGTTCTCGTGACGGGTATTTTAACGGTTTCCCTTTCGTATAATGACGCTCTTAGTGCTGGATCCGCTAAGATTCCAACGAGAAGAGTATTCCATGCTTTTAACTAAACCACGACAAGTATGGATCCAGCATTTTTATTAGTTGATAAACATGTAATGAATTACCTAAAAAGTGGAACTATTCAGGTGCTAGGAACCATTGTACCGGTTAAAAATTTCCAGCTTTAATTGATATGATTCTATCCACCACTCGTGATGACAAGTTGCCGCTGTAATCATCTTGGCTTAGCTCGTGGAGTGTGTATGTATGAAAGCACAAGCCTGTTCCAGGCAAAGTGCCGTACAGCCAGCGACTGCACGTGGGCTAAGATACTGTCAGGTTGCCCAGGCCTAGACAGATAAGAGAAATAAAACAGAAATAGAAATGGTAGTGAGACTCCAGTGTGTTTCAGCATTCAGCTCACTACCGGTGGCCAATCAATTTAGCCACACAGCACAGTACTGCATGATTGCACATCCGTGTGTGTATGTGTGGAGCAATTATGTTTCAGCAATGCGATGGAAAATGAACCCAATAATCCCTTCCTTGAAGTACCTCTTCATTACTTCTGTAATTATTCTTGTAGTTTGCATGTTATTTTACACAAAGGAAGACATCTCTTTGGACCGCTCGCGTTGAACACGTGGATGTATGACGATAGGTTTTCATCATTTATATACACCGTGTGCAAACATGCTGCGCATATTTTGAATGTATACTTAGGCATATTGGGAAAATAATATTTACATCCTTAGCATAGCCAAATCCCCTCCCATTTTTGTCGTTGGATTGTATCGATTAAAATATTGATCGCAATTGTGAATACGAGAGACGATGACAATTTACGGTCTCGTAACCGGGTCGGATTACCGACAATTCCACACGGCGTATCATGAGGAGAATGCCCAGAAGCCATTTGAAGTTGTGTTGGTTAAAAACGGGAGAACCCATGCGGGGTCTCATGGGGTGATGTCACTGCAGGGGTCCCGCAAAGTCAACGGAGTGCTGAACAATTAGAGGCAATGTGAGGTCGATGAGTTAAGAATCCGTTTACTGTTACGTTTTATCAAATTTAACGATTCGCGGTCTTAATTAGCGTTGGTCGGGGTGATGTACGCTTGTTTGTTCTAATGGATGAAACACGTGTAATCAAGTTAGTTTTTGTAAACTTCTTTCATAGACGGGTTTCGTGTTCGCACGGTGGTAACAAGTGGGTGTCTCTTCATATAATAATATTTAACTAACTTTTCTTATGACGTAGCTTTTCTATGTCATTACACGAATGCGTTACTACATTTCAGTCAGTATCACTTAAAAGCGAGATGTTCTGGTAAACTGGACACATTGACCATACTTTTAAGTCTCCGGATCACATATGGCCGGTCGTAAAACAAGGCCATACCAGTTTGTTGAATCGCGGAATGTTAGACAGCGTTGAGCTAAGAAGCCGTTGGGAGTTGTAGAATGGTCATCAAGATTACTTTTCAATCTCAATCGTGCCCATTATTGTATTCCTCAGTTACATGCGCGCTATTAAAATGACACCAACTTATTAAGCTGTGTTCAAACCTCAAAAGTTTGAGTGATTTCAAAATCGGTGGCAAAAACGAATTGAACTTAGAAAAAGACTGAATTTACCAAGATTGGTTGTGTGTGGTTTGCACGGTACGACCGGGTTCCGCGTACATTGAGACAGTAAACATTGAAGCCACTTTTGGATGCAGCCTCCTTCTCACGCTCATGAACACGATGCGTGCACATACGAACACAATGAAAAGCACAAGCTGGAACAAATTATCCGCAGTTCCATGACTGTTACATGAGTGTTTCGTGCTGTTTGTGCTCATCGTATGAGGACAGTACGAGCAGGATAAAAGAGACTTAGGACTGACTGAGCCTAATCTTACTGTCTCCACCGGATGACGGAAAACAGCCAGAAACTGGTTGTGGTGTGTAAGGGATGTGGATGTGAGCACCAAAAAATATTAGTCATTTATAAGCGCCTTGATTGCTTGATCAAGAATCACTTTTGTGATTCTGTATTTGAACATCGTGGTTCTTTGTAAGAACCCTAGTTAACCGTGGCATACAAGTATAACTTTGTTTACCACATTATCACTGTTTCAAGGCTCATTGAACCTGATCTTACTGTCTCCACCTGATGACGACAAACAGCCCATAACCGGTTGTGGTGTGTAAATGCGGGGATGTGAGCAACACATTACTGTGATAGAATACACTTTGACACGTGGCTGTTGCTGAATCTGCGTGAAAACAAATAATGATGACAGTGGGACACCGGTAGCGTGACGAGTCTCAATACATGGAATATCTGACGCCTGTATCAAAGTGAACGAACTACCGAGTTAAAAATCGATAACAACATCAGATGAACTCTCGTTGATTGAGTGAAGAATACACAAACATCGTTTTGGCCTACACAATGTGCAATTCAGTTCCTATTACAGGCTGCGCATGCGGATCCTGATCTTGCTGTCCCTACCTGATGAGTGCAAACAGCACGAAACCGGTCGTGGGGTGTGAATGACGGAAAAGCATGCAAATGAATATTTTGTTGTTTACCACTGTTTCAATGCTGACTGAGCCTGATCTTACTGTCTCCACCGAATGACGGGAAACAGCCAGAAACCGGTGTAAGGGATGGGGATCTTAGCAGCACAATATGATTGATGATGTTTATTACATTATCACGGTACGTTCAATGTGATATAAGTTCGGTGCAACTTCTACAGAATCAGAGGGACGTCTCGCAAATTCCCGCTTTTAGTCATTTGTCCGGCATATGTGCCTAGAAATGCAAATGTAATCGATGATAATAAATAAAAAATTGAATCTGAATTTTATGCATTTCTGCCTTCAGATTTACCGATCGATTTACCGATTTATCGCATTAATAAACAAGTTCTACATGTCAATTTTGTCTGCGAATAATATATTTGGTTTTTACCAAAGATTGCTCTGGTAATCGTTCATTTAGTTTCTATCAAGTAGAAAAAAAGAATTTGTGAATAGAAGCATCCACTAACACGGCCCCGAAGACATCGAATGGTAGAACATTCTTTGGTTTGTTATTCCCTATATTTCGCAATAATAATGTTAGCTACCGGTTCTTAGAGGTCGAATAGAATTGTATATTTATTACAACACCAAAATAATGGTCATCTATAGTTCAGTAGGATAATTTGCCTATTTTTTCCCTAATATCCCCCAAATGCAAACGCAGCATCACCTTTAATAAGCTACCGTCTTTGAGTGCTTTATGACAATTCCTTTGTGGTTGGTAGATTGATGATCTATGGACAGTGCTCAACCAAGCGACTTTATTTCCCAGTTTTTCACTCTCCCATAATTCAACTTGAGTTCACATTCATCTGATCGACGTTGTATTGAATTGGGGAAATTAATCACCAGATTTGAATACAGCCACGAGAAAATCAAACTGATAGCTTTGTATCCACTAAACACGGGGGACAAGTCTTTTTTGGAAGACAGATGGCGGTTTCTCCCTGAACAGGTTCGTGGTTTGCGTGATGGTCAACTAGGGATGCGATGGGCTTGAATAACTTGACCTTTAAGGTTTAATATTGGCCTGCAAGATAATCCGAACGACTTATTTTTAACGTGATTCTTGATGATTAATTTTACACTACTCGATATCCTAATGATAAATTTGAGAGAGCAAAACATTTAGTGTAACAGATAATGTTATAAAACATATTTGAAAAAACATATTTGCATCCATTTCTATCACACTTTTCTAAATTGGGATTACCTCGAAGTGCACCGAGATAAATTTGATTTGCCCAAGTGTCAATTAAAGGAAGTCACTTTTGAGATTGATAAATCAAGATGCCGGGCCATTTGTTGAGTGAATTCTAACCATTCTTAAACAAAGTTGGGGATGGGGCTGGCTGAAAATGGAATGAATTCCAGAGCACAACATTACCATCAAGAGCCTGATAGAGGTGGGTTATCGGTTACCGAGGCTTTCAAAAGTTTCTAATTTGCATGGACTACTGCGATTAAACACTTGGGACGCAACACAATTTCAATTTTAGGACATAAAAACCATTCGGTGAATTCTATGGATTATTCTACACACGAACTCGATATTATTCACCTAGTAGACACTAAATCATACCACTTCCTGTTAGTTGTCATAATTGTGAAAAATAAACGGGAAATCGTTTGCTTTTGTTCGAAATCGACACGATTGGCGCGTATCGAGCTGTCAAGTTCCCAGTTTCCACGTATGCTGGCTCCGGTAGTTCCCAATCTCAGAGGCTGTCAAAATCACGATGCTCCCCTGCGGGTGTACGTATCCGGTGAGAAATGAATCGCGCTACCAATGTATTGTGGTGCTCACATACCCATCCCTTACTATCGCTACCGTGGTGTGAGTTGCACGTGCGGCTTAATTCATTTTGTGGACCTTTTCGAAACCTGCCTCCCAAGTACCGTACAAACAAGAATATTATTGATGTACGATGATGGTCAAATCAATAGTCATTGAACATTAAGGAAGACGTAAGTCACCATGGCAACCACTAGGTGAACTCAATAAGAACAAGAACATCTTGGCTGGAGAAAATGTAGTCATGAGTTATTAACTCGGGCGACCATCTCGCAAGTGCTGTTCAGAAGAGGATTGAAGTGTTCGGCAGTTCGAAGCATGAGCTGTTATTCGTCTGGTCTATACTAAAGGTAAACGGTGACCTTAATATTGTGGACATTGGAAAACAAATATTTTAAAAAGTATTCGAAAGAAATATATCCAGCATAACACTATGTTAAAATAATATGAGGAACTTTATTTAGACACAGAATTCATACTCAACCAACCATTTAGGTACAGTTTGAAACGACAGTGAGAGCTTCCACCTCCATTTTGTGGCGTTGATTTGCGTGCACTCAAACACGAGCTCTTTGCATCCAGAACCATTCGTGACAAAACTATTTTGAACTGGGGGATCTTAAATTCCTCGCCGTATCAGCTCTTTCCTCGGCAGTTGGAACAATAATGATGGTCATATTCATTATGCATGCATTTCCATCACACACCCCATGACCGGTTTTTCGTGCTTTTTGCACTCATCCGTAGGACAGTAGATCAAATCCCCTGCGCTTGACACAGATGGAGGAATGATAAACAGCCGCGCTTGTTGCTCCGTTGGATAAGGCTGGTGTTCGACCAACCTGTTTCAATCTCATGTGTCCATACATCGGTTTAATGGGATTAAACCCAACATGAACCAAAATTTTATTTCAATGCATTTCCATCACACCCCACGGTCCTGATCTTCTAACCCCTACCTGATGATGTGCAAACAGCAGTCGAAACCTGTCGTGGGTTGTGTGTGTGTGGTTGATGGAAATGCATGCAAATGATATATTTTTGGTTCATGTTACGGGTTAACCCCATTAAACCTGTTTTTGGAATCGGGATTGCACAGGTTGGTCATACCAGCGTTATCCAACATTGGCAAACAAGTACTACTTGAATAAAGATGGTAGTTCGGTAACATGTGCGAGTTGCGATTTCGCATTAACTTGTAAACTTAGTCCGGATGGATAGGAATTATCCACAGCAGCTTTAATACGCAACAGATATCATTCAGAATACTCAACTGAGAGGGCAATCTGAATTGATTTGAAAGAAATATCTCAGCATTCACCATATTTGGAAAATATGTTCACGAGTTCCTCGCACAAAACATTATGTTGGGTGATTGTGCCAATCTCGCAATCATGTAGTCACTAACATGTGTCACATTTCCAATCCATTCACATCCATTCACACGGCCATTTCAAAAATTACCAAAAATTTTCCAGCCCCGTGGAAATAGAATTTATATGAATATGTTCCATAAGACCACCAATGGATGTTTAGAGAATATGTGACTCTGTATCCATGATGAGTAAAAGTGGAAACACCATCATGTAATGGACGGTTGTGATGGAGAATATTTGGGCGGTTCTCTCCTAAAACGCTCCTCCGCATTATAAATACTTACACCCATCCAACGATAGAGTACATGATCTCAGTTTGGGCACCGTTGCTGCGTAAATACATTGACCTGCTGGGTAAAATTTAATGCCGAGCGACGAAGCTAGTTGATGGGATGCAGCACATCCCATACCAATAGCGAATGGCCAAGATTCAAGAATCAATAAGTTATGGTATAAAAAAGCTTGTAGCTGTACATCACCATAGGATATTCGTATAAGAATATATGTATATATCTATAATGGTGCGATTGACCGATTTTACGCAAATGAGAGTAAGGAGTGACATGAGCATAACCTATAAAATACTGCGGATGGAAAATCACTCTCTCGGTAATTTGATGGAATTCTGTTCCTCTAATAATACACAGAGTCATTCAAGTTGACACATTATACCGCACTCAAGACTGGATTGCAGACATCATATTTTCTGTGTGAGTATTTACTTTCTGCGGAATTCACTACCATGAGATATTGTGAGCGATACCGCGATCTGTGTTTTCAAATCAAATCTGAACGCTTATATCAAAGAACACTTCACTGTCGTGTCTGTATATTTACCCCATATGAACCCACAGAAAGCAAACACCTAAATGGAATTTTGGTTGCATCCTCTTTATTTTTATTGCTGTCATCCAATTGTACGTGAAAAGCAAGTGTTTCTTTCACCATAAAATATTGATTCTTGATGCTACGGCAATTATCACCCCTTAACAAAA
This sequence comes from Atriophallophorus winterbourni, assembly GCA_013407085.1. NCBI lineage: Eukaryota > Metazoa > Platyhelminthes > Trematoda > Plagiorchiida > Microphallidae > Atriophallophorus > Atriophallophorus winterbourni. The sequence continues at coordinate 14,344 of JACCGJ010001611.1, forward strand.
AATGAAGCGTTAGTGGGACTTTTAACTCGTAAGCTAAATGAATGGGAGGCTGATTATACAAGAGAATTGTGGAATACGATGCAGCTGCGCCAGGTTGCACAAGATTAGGTCTGAATTGAAATGTTTCCTAGTATTTCTTCACAGGCAGAACCAGATGTTCTACTCCGCCCCTCGCTGATGAACGCAACCGATAGAGGAAACGATTAAAATAACACAAACACCGATAGTTTACTCCGATTTACTTTCTTATTGGTGAGAACCTAATCATTATACTGCAAACTTTAATTTCTCTACATTTAATGAAGACCAAAAAGGATTCTGAAATAGAGAACTCGCATGGCTGAAATTTTAATTTCTTCGCTGAATTGAAAAATCGATTTTTTTAAAAATAAAATATCATGGCTAATGCCAAGGACATGCGAGGAACTACGCTTTATCTAAATGGTCATTTAAGGTGGATTGAACACAAACAAGAGCGCATGAGGCATGTGATTTGATGGTTCTCCGATTTTGTGTGTTCGAGAAAAATGTACCAGTGTAATGTAATCGAATCTGAATTGTCAGTGTCCTAGACCAATCTACTAGATGCCGACCTACATCCAGTAACGGGTCACAGAGAAAATTATGAGTTCAAAATGATATTGCACTAGTCAAACCTCTTTATGACGATGTAACCGTGGTTCCCTTCCCCGGGAGAGGCGATTTTCTAGGCTTGGTCTAAACGAATTCCGTGTGACTTCATTCTTATCACCACGTTACTCAGCGCAAGGCTTCACCCACCATACAATTTACTTGTACAATTCTTTGCTACCCACTGACAGTCGACACGCTCAAATATCGTCATCGGAAATCCGTAACAGACCACGTGGGCTGTGGGATTCCTTCCCATTTGCAATCGGCATCACAACTTGAACCCATCTTGGAATAGAAATGTAAGCGCTCGTTTTAAACCATCTTTCAACTGGTGCTTTGCCTTTTAATTATGACTTGCAATTATAATTTTTAGGCTAATTACGGACATTGTACTTATATTCTCACCATAAAATCACGTGAAAATGAATTCCTCATAGTAAATGACTGTATTGATGTTTGAAAGTGCTTCTATGCCATCTAGTTGCGTTACCATCCAAGAAGCTTGTAACACCATCCTTGAAAATGACTCTTCTTTGAGTAGTCTCGCTTCCAACTGAGTATTAGTAGCTGCTTTAGAATATATTGACCTCTTATAAACCTAATCAATTTTAAGCCATATTAATCTTATTTCGACTGGATTTTAATCAACAAACACATCGTGAGTAAAAAGACAATGGAGTGATATCTCGATTTCGGGTTAGTATATTTGTATCCATACTCAAATTGCAGCGCTGTGTGACGAAGAATTATGAATAGCTCTCTCATAAACGCATACGTGCACACTGCTTGTCCACTAAAAAGAATCGCTGTCAAGCCAAGTGAAAATCTGTTCATTTTATCTCGCCCCCATGCCACTGCACCCATTCTATTTATTCTCCAGGGTGAGACGATTTAATGAAGCGTATGTGGCAGCGTCTCATAGTGTCCCAATCAACTTCACTGTTGTCCCACATCCAATTTCCCCGTTCTGGCTGGAGAAGTCGTTTGCAGCTAGCGATGCTCATCCGTCAATTGTTTTCCGGTCGGCTGCGAAAGAATGCCACGGCAATGATCGACCGCGCATCGCCCACGCGCCCGTGTGTCCGTATACCCTGGCGAAATGATTTAGGCATGCCTCTTTCGTCCAACCCGGAGTTTGGTTTCAAAGGCAACTGGATGATACCTGGGCCCGACATGCAACACAATCCACACTAATGAGGTCACCAAGGGTGACCGATACACGTCACGTAATTAAATTTGTTTAAATTGTCGATTCAAATGATTAGCGGCGATTTTGTTTTTCTAAAGGGGAAGGGCAGAAATATCGATTGAATAAGAAATATGTTGTCTGCATTCACACCACGCGTTGCAACAAAAATAAATCTCGAGAAATTACAATAAACATAAAAACGAATGTATCAGTTGCAAATGCCATTTCTTCGTTAGCCGTGTAGAAAAACGTGCAGCAATATTCGTGGTTGGAGCAAGGTCATAAGTAGGATATTATTATATCTACACAATTCTCAATTGGTAATTGCAGTTCTATCTATAGAACCGCGTTACCTAAAACATCGACTAAACCAAAATAACAAAATGTTTCAACCTCCCATCCCACGATCGGTTTTTTGCTGTTTACAATAATCTGTTACAGAGAGTATGCATAATGTCCGCATTAGTCCGGAAAGATTGTTCCTCTCGAATCGGACTCTTTAGTGATTTGAATCGCTGTGGTGCATGATCTCATCACGCGCTTCATCCATGGTCGGCAACGAGCGAAGGAGGTCAACACCACCAAAATTGAGGCAGTGGACAGACGGGGAACAAGGCTTGAACCGTTCAACTACATGGACACCTAGTTGCTGTGAAACGCATGAGCTTCAGAAAAATATCCATATATAGACGTTGCTCTATCTCACTCACCCCACGACCGGGCTGAATGCTGAAGATGCAAGGTGGTGTTGTTGTAGCAATCACTGGTCCGCAAAGCAGATATGATCAACCATGGATATTTCAAATCCGATTGCGTGACTCCGATGCTTCCGTGAACCTGATTTTATAGTAGTGCTCAAACGGCCAACTTTGTTTTCCATCCATGAAACAGTATCCTGGCGTCTCCATGGGAATAATGGAAATTGCATGCCCGATCAAATGATGATAAGGCGAGCATAACAAAACTGGCTTTTAAAAAGTATTCCCCATCACCGACCCAGCATGTTTACATTTAAAATGGATATCAATAGCTTTTGACTTCAAGTCCCGGGTTCAATCACTGATTCAAAACTATTTCAGCCGATGTGGTTAATGCAACATTGAAACACGAAAAAAAACATAGCTAGATATTCTCCATTTTCCGTTTAGCAATGTCACCAATTTCCAGAAATATTCCTTGTTCGGATTATAGCCGACAATATAATAGTTTAAAAATAATACTATCCCTAGTATATGGTCAGATGTGATCTGGTCATGTTTTTCAAAGAAATACACACATGATAAGAGTTGGTTCTCCATGGAGCATGGAATAATTATTTCACCAATCCAGGTAACGAGACCAGGTTAGTTAATTAGCATATTGCATTTGCTCTGTGTTCACCCTGAACCAGATACCATCCGATATGTTGATCATAAAGCGTAATCAATTAGTCTAGGTTCATACATGTTGGTATTCTATAACTTGAGCGTTTCATGGAAACATTCGGTCTGGAGGATAGCCCATATGCGTTTAATACCACCGGTTGTGGTGAAATTTTGGGACCAGAGAATTTGACCAACCTAGCGGTCGATACTTGTGAACAACGCAGATAAATTTGTCCGACAGGTATCTGCGATCTATTTGATGGAACAGATCACATGTCTGGCATCAGTTTCTGCTCAACATGGACTGTCCACGTTGATCACTGACCGTTTGATATTACGCACGAAACCCTGCCAGGGAAGAACAACGTTGACCTTTTGTGCGCCACGTGATATCGAGACAATGAGAAGCTGACCGTTAATGTGAATAAATTTCAGAATTAAACTCACCCCCCCCGCGTGTGTGTTCAACACCCCGAATCAAGTTTGACACACGAGTGAGAACGCCAGCTGTTGTCCTGAGGTCATTCTGGCTTTCATCATTACAAAACTGTCAACCTGGTGTGACGGCAACCATTCCAAGTGTTATGTCTTGACCAAACAAAGGGGAGTGTTGACAATAAGGAGGCGACTTATTCTGAACGCAAACAGAAATGAAACCACGTACCTCCTGTAGGTCTTTGTTCGGTTCGTAAGAAATATTGTCAAGCAACACGTCCGAGTGTCATTTTAAATCGAAAATTATTGGCCAAATCACATGGTACGTTTTAACCGACATCGATACTAACGAATAAAAGTGAACATATTTGACACTCCCTTGGGTTTAACCGCAGTTTGTTTGGGGAATGACATGACATTAAAAGTTTGTTGATTTAAATTTAAGATAAATTCGTCGAATAGAGGAAAACAATATTCTAAGCATATATTTAACCAAAAAAGCTCATTGGCATGCATTTTCGCCACACAAACACCCTACGACCGGTCTCGTGCTGTTTGCACTCATCAAGAAGGGACAATAGAATCAGGATCCGCATGGAAGAGTTGTAAACACGTTGCGCTTGTATACCACTGTTGGATAATATTTCACCAGTTTGAAGATGATATGACTGACAAGCGTCGAAGTCAATAGCGAGCGCAGCGATCGACAGTTTTGAAGATAAAGGAGGTCCGTTAAAGATCTGTACCAGTTCGACAAAGTGGTGATTGCGAGCAATGCATCAATCGGTCAAGTGCAGAGGATGAAGGATTATTTGATGATGTCCTTTCACGATTTGTTCGTAAAATCTCGACCGAAAAAGCATATTGTTCACTGAATCTGATCGAATAATATGAAATCACAATAATTGCTTTTCATATGAAGCAGGTGTCCGCGAGTTGTTAGCTTGCAATCCCAAGAAAACCATAACAATCTCAACTATTTTAGTATCTATGGGCGAGTGAGAAAACAAAGACGCTTGACCGATCAATAATCGCGTGTAACCAATCACTCGGTCATGCATCCACGAGAATTGCTGACGGAATAACAGTTGCTAGCAGACTTATCCGGATCTTCTTCGAGAATACAGTAAAGGGAGAAAGATTGCTTTCGTGGTTGACTAAATTACGCGCGTGCACACAAGCGAATGGCCATCCATTCGTTACTGCTTGTTCACGCTAGAATTATTTTACGTGCCTTGCATGCCAATGAACTATTGCAGCTGGAGAGCGTATTTTGATAGCGAAATGAAGAAAGGAAACACACAGACCGTTTGTCGCATTGGTGAGAGAAATGGCAAGTGGTCAATATGCGACATTTATCGCGCAGATCGAAGTTAAACATTCTTATTTCAAACAGAGATTGACCAGTGTTCGCACGACGAACTACTATGTTCAAATAAAAGTGGCATGCAAGTATCATTTTGCTCATGGCTCACTAAACCTTCACTTACTGTCTCCATCAGCTGAAGGTAACTAGCCCAAAACCGGTTGTGGAGTGTAAGTGCTCGTGATATGAGCAACAAAATACATTAGAGATTGACCCAACTGTGAAGTGTACCCGATATATAAAACAATCCTTACCAAATGCATAGAGATCTATGTGAACACTGCATTCGGGTTGACGACATGCTAGCGTGCAGTGCTCAGTAATTAAATTAAATTAAATCCTATCACAACGTTTAACATTTTCAGTCAGTGTTGCATAAAGTTGGCAGAGAATTGGCCACAGATATGTAGATGTTTTAAACCCAATGGCTCGACGAAAATTCGTATTCGTATGCATGCAAATACATATTTATGAACATACATTTTGTAATGCAAAGAAATTTGAGTGCAATCGGTTAGAGTAGTTTTTCATTAAAAAATAGCCTTGGCCCCGTTAGTTATGTACTTTTACGTATGTGGGCCGCTGTGTCAACTGACCTTGACCATGTTCACTTGTATCAGATTGACGTGGATACACACTGTGAGGAAAATCGGCCACTGATCATGGTCAGTCCCACGAGACGTGACACACTGTAGGCGTACTATAGGCTGTTTAGCGGTAAGGTCAAATAAGTGGTGGTGGGTTGACTGCTACTTAATCATGTTCTCTGTCCTGACTATCACCCTTGGTCTGACGAAGCTTCTGTGTCAGAAGTGAAACGTTACCCAAAAACTACTCTAACCGATTGCACTCAAATTCCTTTGCATTATGAATACACGATCGGTCACAAACATATTCCAATCGATACATTTTGTATATTTTGAAAATTATTTTTTCAAAGTTAATCCTTTGTATACCATACTGTACACTAATCAATGCACAGTCTTCAATAAGCAGTGAGCTTGCTAAGGTTGATTGGTCACCAACGTTACAACTGAAACCTGTTCATACAGACATCTATGGTTTTACGAAGCTTTTGTTAGAAGCGAAACGATATTGAAAATGTACTCTAACCGATTTATTAGAGACTTTATTTCATGAGTAGGTTTTCCTGGCTGTTCTCAACACATAATAAAATGTCTCGCGTAATGTACACTCCTTATCATGTAAAATGACTGAACGGATTATGGAGGAAAACGCGGAATATATTTCTTAAATCCTCTGAAAGCTGCGAGTTAGCGGGAAACGAAAGAAGTCAGTTTATTTGAGGGGATAAATTTAGATAAATTTTCGATCAGTTGGAGGTGTTCTTTTGTTTTATACGTTACGAACATCTTGATAGATTCACACATTTTATCCCGTGGAAGCTAATGAGGTCTCTTCTGCTCGTTCCACAATTCAGTCTCAGCAATTTTACAACAAAATGAAACAGAAATTTCAGACAATTTACTTTCTTTTTGATCACATTTAATGTACGCATTCCGACGAATGGTACTAATTTCTTAACAGTGAATTCGTTACTTTTTATAACTTATCAAGCTGCCGGAACTCAAACGTTTGGTGCTTATCGCTAGCTTACAGAGCACGAAGCTGGCCGGTGACCCGAGCTTACCCCTGTGGACATAATGCTAGACTGTGAAAGTTAATTTTTCAACTATTGTTGATCCCCATTCTGCATATGATAAGATGAAGAAATGTGTAACCGACTGAATGATGCACATTAAAGCGATATATCATAACAGGCCATATTTTATTAATTTGATGCTAACTTTTCGATACGACACATCTCTACTAGATATGACCGTAAATAGAAAGTACATAATAATCACCCAGTACTGATGATGAATTTACATTTCTTCATTAATTCATCATTGTATTTAGGAAAGATACTATCCAAGAAGTCTATATCCACGACTAAATTCAAATTTTATAAAAGAGACTTCGTAGCATATAAATGTCGTCCACTTATCACGGACCAAAAGTTATAATACGATTTTTGTAAGCATTCAGATTCCGAATGTGACCAGTGTTTAGAGTGCTTAAAACCGCTACAATCATTGAGTTAATTTAGACATGCTCCAGAAATTAAACCGGAAGAGTAAGTTCGCCCAAAAATATTATCTAAACCAATCAAACGGGCATAGGGTTACAGCAATTATATTTTACATAATTCATGAGCGATTGACCCCTTTACCAAGAATCAATGTGATTTTTATTTAACTCTGGATTTTATGACACGAATCCTATATAACGGTGGTTTCATTGTCATATCTTGTTTGTAGCTTTAACCTGTTTTTTGGGAATAACCAAACATAATTTTACAGTGTGCTTCTGACGATGGCAAGTAATCTCAATACAGAGTGGAGGGTAATCATGACCTCAACCATTTTGAAATAAATCCAACAGAAAGTACGATGTAAATATACTACTCATAAGTAACCAGATGAACCGATTTTCATGCTAACCAGATACGCCCTTGTTTGATAAGGTTGGCAGGACCAACCTGTTCAATCACGTGCCCATACATATGTAGATTGGTTAAAACCTATAACAATGAGAAAAAATACTCATTCGCATGCATTTCCATTACACAAGTCAAGAACAGTCTATACTATGAGCTGAGCTGATGAAAAATGTGATTATTTCAGGACAATATATGATTAGATATTGAACATGAGTAAAAAAAATTCAAGATTTTTTGTTATCTGGACTGTGTGCAATGATGTGGAGTGTTCTCTGCGTTATCATTGCTGATAAGGAAAATCAAACAGAACTACAGCGAGAAATAATTAATAAAGGTGAGTATTACAAAAGACTTTATGATTATTCATTAAAATATTTGAAATTTAAAATAATCAGTTGTATGTAATTGGGGAAAACTCTTCCTAAAACAAACCAATTTTGGATCAATTTATGGTGTTGTTCACACTTTCCACACAGCAAGTGAGATTTATCTTCAAGTAACGGAAAATAGCAACTTATGCTAGCTTTTTAGTATAACCTGATTTATTACATTATTTTATAAGCCCAGCCTTCAGAGCATATTCTCTATATTAAGAAGCACTTGTCATTGACTTTAAGATTGGTTAAAAATGACTCACTATGTAGGTGCCGTAAATCGTCATGTTCGAGCTAAAGAAGAGCAAACACTGCTCTCGGTTGCTGAACGTAGATCATATTGTCAACATGCAAACGTTGCTGATCCACCGGAAGCTATCTATCGCTGTAAGCACTGCACAAGTGATGTTCGTACGCTAACGATGTCCATTCACTGTTGACATTGACGAAAAATGAAAAAAAACCACGTTATTGAATAATACAGTTTACAAATACACCACAGTGGCACCAAAATTGTAACTTACCGAGGTCGATTTCCAATTACTGGCCGCAAAGTTGCAACTGTTCAACCTGCTCTACTGTTGACAGAGTTTAGATGGGCGACCACGGAGATGTGTATTGTTGGAAAGATGTAACAAATGGCTGTATGGATGATTTGTTTGATTAAGCACTGTCTAGATTAAGATTAGTGCTCCCCGTTGTCCTATGTATTGGGCTGAATGCAATTCCAATATTTTAAGTCTCATTTCGTAAAGATAAATAGAAAGTTTAAGAACGATCTTTGTTGCTCTATACCTAGGAGTTTCCAATAGCTGAGTATCTTTTTTCAACCAAGGATCCCATGCCGATATAGCGTATTTGATATTCAATGTATTTTGAAATCAATTTGCACGGTACTTCTGATGAGACCCAAGTTGCTTTCAGTTTTGCTGGCGGCGAATTAACATTGCATTGAGTTTCCTGAGTTAGACTGCATAATCACGCCTGAATCTTTTTCGGAGGAGGCTGGTTTATTAACAGTATGACCGAAATAATATTCTTTGCTCAACTTGCCGTTGAGCGATAATAATCTGCATTTCGTGGTATTCAGTGCAATATTGTTATCTAGTAACCAGGCGTAAATCATATCGAGATCCCGTGTCAAATTCAGCAATAGAGTTTATCTTGCGCCAAACCATTGCTTCATCTGTGAAAATGAGCACTATCGTCTGTACTCTACTACGTCACTCGTTTAAATATGTTAGAAACAAAAGCGGTCCGATGACTGATCCATGTTGGACAACATAGGCAACTTGAATTGACTCGGATAGCTAAGTTTTGACTCGCACGTACATCTCACGGGATATCAGCCATTTTTTCATTTATGCGTGAAGTTTACCATCGACTCCGTAGGTAAGAAGTTTCGAAAAGAGCAGTTCGTGATGGATGAGATCAAATGCTTTTGAGAAATCGATATAAATTACGTCAATTGAGTATCAACATATCGAGTAATTTTTATGGCACGAATTATTCAAACATAACACACAACAATATTGGGAAATAAACTTATTTGGTTACTTTTCTTATATATTTTTAAATAGCAAAACATTTCGAGCAAAATACTTCGAAAAAGTAGAAAAAACTTTCAGCGCTCTACTTCATGTTCACTATTGAGATTGCATAGTAGGGTTCATTACCAAAATAAATGATAACAAGAGAGTGAATATTTAGACTTCATCTGACAACGTGTAACAGACTTGCAAAAGCAAGAAATACAAACATTTCAATGCGTGTTAATTCTACTTCACATTTCGGTTATCGAAATCTTGGCAGTTCTCTCCTGCTTGAAATTGGCGCTAAAGAATAACGTTGCCTACATTTTATTTTTATCCCTACTATAACATTTTTGATTATACAAATGGTATATTTGAATTACCTGGAAAAAAAGGGTTACCATGAATATATATTTGATTTCTGGAACTCGCTCTACCGATGTTGATTGTGAATGTACAGCGTAAGTAGTTGCATTTCTCATGATCCAATCATTTTCATATGAAAATACAATCTGATTCGGAAGTCACACTAACCCCCTAAACGTTCAGAGCGATAAGCACTACCTAGTTGATCAGCAATGATGGCACTGTGTTAGCATGATCACTTTTCAGCGGTCAAAAACTACGCCAGCAACTAGCAAGTAAATACATTAAGCTTAATTCAATAGCAGGCAAATCGTAATACGTAGGCATTCACAGGAGCTTCAAGAGCTAGATAGTGTTTGATGTATACTTAGTCGTGGACCACTCCATCTCGAATATTAATACGAAAATTCTCCCGAAACGGTGACACCTGTTTTTATTTAATGGAAAGCGTCGTGTAGATCTTTTCCACAATACTTATTCCTTCTACGGATCTTGCTGCTGATCTAGAACAGGAGGGCCGTATGATATTTCGTATTGATTAAAAAACAATTGTGGTAAGGCAGGCATTTTTCGTAGATATCGATGTGTAAAGATGATTATATTTTTGTGTCTAGATCAGCAGTCAGATTCATATGATAGATACGCTACAGATGTCTCAGTATACTCAGTTCAGCTCATTGAAAAAACCTTGCACAATATGCACCATAATGCTATTTGAATTACAATTAATTACAGCAGCGAAAGCAGAAAATGTATTCTTATATTATTGAGATTATGCTCATATAGGATTCCAAGCGTCGAAGAAAAGAAGCCTCATTTGCTTATTGGAAGCTAATGCGAGAATACCTGCCTTCAAACAAAAATAATTGAAGTCTGTTCTGCATGTAGAATATGAACTGCAACTCTCGGATCAGTTACAGATCCAAAAAATCACAAACGATAGACTTCTCCCAAAGCAGAACATGTGGGCTTGAAATTTTATGTACAGATCATTTTCGCCTGTAATAGTACGATTTTGAGTGGGCGATACATTGGGAATAATTAATTGCGAACTTGAAAGAGGTTTAATTTATAGGATTATTCAGTTTTCCATAAAATTACTAAAAATCGTTATAATGTCAAATAAGAGAAGAAATTTGTGATTTTGTGTATTCATTATTCTGGAATTGCCGATTTGGCTAAGAAAAATTGACCGAAACACGAGAGGGCTCGGGCATTTACTTTGCAGCCACTGCTCGTAATTTATGTTACACAATCCGCTCTCCATATTGGTTACTTACGAAACAACTCATCAAGTAGCGTGATGCAATTTAGTTAAGTTCCGTATATGTCAACAAGAATGCTTGAGATTTATATGTTGGCCCATTTAGTACGGTTTGCTGGAACCATCTTAGTTTGTCAACCAAAAACAAACGCATACGAGTTTTTGCACTTAATACTGATTACAGACAATAACTCACACAGGTAGAAAAAGCTTGTCTTACTCAATTGGCTTGAAATTACACGGCTCAAGAGCGCATAAGAATGGAGAATTTTTTTTCCCGTAATCGTATATTCCCGTGCATATTCCAGCAATAATATACTTGCTGCTAATCATATCAATGGCACAGCCACCTCTTAATGCCAAGTTAAAGCTGCGGTAACTTGGTTCGTGTAACGCATTATTGCTGTCGGAAATTGTAGTGCAATAATGCTGAACGGGAAAATCCAAATATACCACGCCCCCATGAATTGATCAATCTAGCAGAAACCGGGCGTATTAAAAAGACGCTGTTCAAAAGCAATTAATCGAGGTTTGAAATTCATCTAAATTACAACTACAATACCGGCTAAATATTAATTACAGGGAAGATTTGAATTAGTCATGTTGAAGCGTGATTATTGTAAAATAGTCTATAAATGTTTAATGAGTGTCGCAGCATGTTATGATTCAGTTTGCGGTTTAAACTCCCGAGAACCAGCAGTTTAAATAAAGTTTGAGGATCGGGATTAAAGTCAAATTGATACTCCAGTGACAGTGGTTCAGTAACTTTCATTGGGGCTGATAATGATCCACTTATCAGAGCATTACATTAGGTAGTCTGAGTTGAATAATTATCGCGCAGATTTCGGAACGCTTCATAGGATCTAGTAACATAATTCAAAGTAATTCGAAGTTTTTAATGGACTAAAAATCAACAAGGACAACAATAACCATAGGATAGTATAATTAAGATGTATGTGTATAAACAAGGTGAGCAATTTATATAAACAATATATAAGTAGTCGGGAAACGAATAATTCAATAAAAACTCGTCTATTTTTTATTTTATGCAAGCTAGGGAAGTGAGCAACACAGAAGGTAAAATTTTGCAAGTAAAACAGACACGGACAGAATAAAATACCTTTTACAGTACCACAAGTAGGTTTTCATGATTCCGATAATTTCGCTTATCCCTTCGCGTGAATAAATCCTGTATGGGATGGTTCGAGATATGGAATGATTTTTAAAGTAAGATAAGGTCTCCTCTGGTTCGTCAATATGGAAAGTCGAAGGGATTCAGTTGATCTATCCTTTATTTATAAGGCTTGTGTCGGATGCCGGGAACTAGTTTTGTTGAGCGGTGAAAGATTCGCTGAATAAGTTCAACAATATTCTTGAGCCAAGGATACCACGGCTGCACACCGTATTTCATGACTGATCTGAAGTATTGTTCATTAACTTTGGGAATATCTTGAGCGAAAATTTAATAAATACTCATTTGAGTAGATTAATACAAGTGTTGCTTGTTTAATGGCAGTGTTAGTTTAATGTGATGTTTTTATACTGAACCCACATTGAGAAAAATCCTTATGGATTCATCAGAGTTTTGTCCCTCGATTACTACGATAACCGACCGAACCGGGAGCTGCGGTTTTCAAATGATCTTTGGTACTCTGACTGAGTTTTAAAAAAAAAATTTTGAGTTTCAGGCCACATAAAAGCTCACGGAATTGGAAAAAATTGGTGACTGGATAACATGAATGAAATGATCGAAGTGAAATTAATTTATATAGAATCAATTACGCAAGACTTTAGTGATGTGTTAACTTAATTCTGAAAAAGGGAGGGTAGCGAACCTCGACTTCTGCGCGAACTCTAGCGCCAAAATGAAGGAAGCTATTCAGGAGATTACCAAACGCATGATTGCAGGAGAACAAACTTGCGCTTTGTGGATTTTCGTATTGTGAATTTCAGCGTAAAAATTCACTATAAAACTCTGACGGTATGCCTTATAGGGTTGGAAGAAAACTAATTCAACAACAGAAGCTTGGGAAACAACTGAATAAACACTTTGAGAGATCAGTCAAGAAATTCCAACGTCCATTAGGATGACGGAAACTTGACATTATCCGGGATGATAACGCCAAACTGGCCTTACCTGGGTATAGAATCATTCGTTCTGATCGATTGGTTACTAGAATTGATGGTGAGGTTGCGCCATACACTCAGTAGTATAGCTATGCTACAGTGTTGGAGCACCACTAGCAAAATGACGGTCTACTCGAAAGTTTATGGTACCGTATAAAGACTACCGTTTTTTGTCATAATATGTATCTTATATCATTTGCATCATACACAGGCAGATACACAGACATCACAGATATGTGAGTACTGTTATATACAAACTGCTTGATAGCGGGAGATTTCAATGCTACTAACATTGTTTGGGTTCCGCTAGAGAAACGCACTAGGTCATTTGAACGGGACCTGTTTGAATCTGATAGTTGAAACGTGTAGCATGTCTATCATCGAACAGATCGGTTATGGTATTCACTCCAACGATATCCCATGTTAATCAGTTTCAAACGAAATAGATTGTAGTAATTATTTCACCTTATTTTTTCTATGGAGGCGGAACAGTGACTGGACATTAGACGAAATTTTTGAAAGGAATTTCGGGAATACGGTCTCAGATACGGTACGTGTCGTTACCAAACAATTGACTTATTCATTAATCATTCACCTAATGTTAAGTATAGTTAAAAGGCAATCCGGAAAATTATTTGGAAACTTATAATTGAGTTGACGTGAGTTGAAGGTCCACTTATGTTTGGACTTATGTATGACCCAGAAAATTTTATCGCAAAGTCCAATACTGTGATCGTTATTTTCGCCTGAAATATTCCAGACTACGAAAAATATTGGTGAGTGATGAATATTTGCACAGCATACAAATGCAGCAAACATTTGTTTGACGAACAGCAATTGGATGAAGTGTTTAATAGTTCATGAAAACACTTATACAGATAGAATCGCTACAACGGCAGCTCCGTACATTCTGAGACTAGATAACAAACTGTTGGTAGTAATTGATTAGGAGGGCCGAGCGTTGAAGCTTTCTTATATGGTGCCCCCGTTGTTGTGAACAACAACAGGGATTAATAAAATTAGCTCAGGTGTAGAAACCAACTCCTAGCGCGAGAATTCTGGTCATCGTCGACTGATTCTGCTCAACCATTTGATTTTGCTTATATTGACATTATTAAGGCGTTCGACCGTGTGCCACATCAACGACTGCTCGTCTAATTGGAGAGCTTTGTTAATATAGGTTGTCTTTGGAAGATAATAAAGACAATAATCCACATTCGGCAATTATATTGCTAATGTTTCCTACGTTTATCTTCACAAATGTTGTTCCAATGTTAGAATTTGAGTTTCCAATGTCGTACCTACAGTATAGAGCGAAATTAATTAAATAGAAGGGTACATTGACGAGTACAAAAATGGTGCATATAATGCACCACTTTACACAGTAAAATAAAAGGAACTTGGTAAATAATTACCCACTAAATCTTAGAAGGGAAATTTTCTACTTGCTCATTATCCACCACATAATACCCGGTCAATGTAGTGACGAGTTATTTTTCTTCTTTTTGAAGGGCACACCGAGCCAAGCCTTTGTGAGCCGCATCTCTTGCTATCAGCAACATATTGCAGGAAAACCTCGGGTGAATAAATACTGTCCAGTGTTGCACAGCTTCCCGGTGATTTCAGGCTAAACAATATCCACTAGGTGCGTGAACTGTATTTCTGATCTTGCTGCAATAACCTCTTCCGGAAGTGCATTGCACAATATAAAAACTCTTGCTGACAGCTTGACTCATTGTGTTAGGTGTTGTGTATTTCGTTTTTTAGGGTTAAGAACATAGCAACTGTTACTTGAGCCTGTCACAGGAGGGGAAAACTCGCGATGTTCATCACAGTATGATTCTAGGTTCCCAGATTTTTCTAAATAGTATGACCGCCAATGATTCTGACAAGAAAGTGGGCTGTGAAATACTATAAGACATGAGGTGAATAATGAAAGCATGCTATTCAACCTAGTAGTAAATTCGTTAGCGGATGAGCTCCTTTTCTCAACGCCGGAGCAGTTATTCAAAAGCCCTCTTGATCAATATCTCTTTGGACGCTGGGAATTGAACCCCTGAGCTATGTAGTGGAGATCATCAGCTCTTAGAGATCTCCGGGTCACTTAAAGTCAACCATAATTCAGTTTGTGAAGAAGCTCAAATGGAATATCATGTCGTCTGTTTTCTTTCTAGTAGAAGAAGATATTCTCACTGAACGATTTGCGGCAGCAATAAACCACAATGAAAAATACTATATAGAACACCAAAAACATTACTTTTATATAATTAAGAAATATTAATCATTTAAAACAATATTAACTTATTTTGATATAAAAATGTCAAAATGTTTTCAATAAACTATTTTATATTTCATCCTCGTGCGCGCGGCGGTTGAAAGTGCTCGTTTATTTATGTTGACAACGTTATTCTGTTGGAACAATGTTTCGTGTTTATTACATCTATTTTTTATACAATTCATCGAAACGCGTCACGTAGTGTTTGATCCCATTCTTTAAATGGTTGTTACTGTGGATGGCAGGGAAGATTCTACGGACACATATATTACTAACGCTACATCTGGACCACCGCATGAATACTCTTCGGATACCAACCAAACTGAAGCTCGCTGTTCCATTACTGGAGGAATTTTTAGAAGCTGTCCGTGCTACTCCTCATTTCACTCGTGGTGGCATTGGAAATTCTATCAACTGGAGTCTATTTTACACCGTCATCATTGGAAAGTTATTTTCAGCAGTTTATTGTTGGCCCTATTATCCCTTGGCTTGAAATTCGTAGTTGTAGATACTGATTTCGACAGTTTATGGATTGCAAGTGAGTTTTAATTCCGTTTTTAGTCTTTTTAAGAAAACGTCAAGACGCTTCTTTGTTTAGATGCATTGCTTTTTGATTTGACACTTTCATTAGCTAAGCAGCGTAATATTGATATCAACATGAGATTCAAGCTTTTCCTTTTTATATTTTATCTGCTTAATCTTTTAGTATTTAATATTTGATCAGTGTGGGGATCGTAAAATCGGTCCGTCATAAATATTTAGGTCTAGTTAATATGAAGTGCTCTGAATTTTATCTGCTAACCAATTCATTTAATCATCAATCAAATTATCATTAAGCTCATCCAAGGTTAATACGTGAAACATCCAATTGAGTATATATTTATATATATTTACGTGAACCAGCAAAAACCATTATCTGTTTGTGAGCTCAAATGGTGAAAAATTGATGTTGAACGAAATATTCTTAAACCACATGTACATTTTGTATTAACAAGCGGTCCATTAAATCACTGACCGTTGATCTTTGACCCGTGATAATTTAAGTATCTATCACGGGGATTGAATAACAGAATTCAAAATTTTTATTCGCGCAATTGTGCAGTACATCACTGCGTAGCTAACATCGTTTTTATGAATTTTTCATGGGGAATAATTTGCAGCCGAGAGTACATGCAAAACCTAATGCTCTGGCAACTTTAATGTACTCTATCAAAACCGCGACTGCCTGACCCAAAGCTTGTGGTAACATCTACTACGGCTTCTAATTTTCATACTTTTTCCGTGTCTGTGTAGCCTGACACTATAACAGCCAACAGAAAGTATCACGGCTGATATAGCCAAGAGCGATATAACGAAAAGTCCCAAAGAGCGTCAGTTAATGAAGGCAGTCCATCTAAAGGAAAAGAATTCTCATAACAAACCGCGGCGTTTTCCGGGTTAGTTCACCGTGAAAGATTGAGAGAAAATATCGGGGTTGATTGGTGGCGATAACATCTTTTTGTCGAATACTGTTGGCTTATTGGTTGTAATTGAGAGCGTCACGGCTAGAAAATGCAATCAAATACCTCAAATTGTATCGAGGGCATCGTTTGTAACGTTTGAGGTCTCGTCCCGTACATGTGAGACATAAACGTAGCCGGTCAATCTACCTGAGACAGTCTCGCAAACTTAGTAGTAAATCAACAAGAATAGCAATTTGATTGTCCACATGTCTGTGATTCCCAGCATGCATACTGCTTTTCAAATCATTTTCAATGACAGCTAACTTAATTACATCCTTCTAGGCCGTCATCATGAAATCCGGAAAGCATCGACCGGGCATGTCAGATTCCCAGTTTTAAAGCCGGTATCTTTCTGTTGGCATCTTCTTTAGCTAGTTAGGAATAATACAGCCTGCTTTTCTATTGCCTACTATTCTACATACACACTCTGAGGTTAACAAAGGGCAATTCATTAACTTGATATGCGCGTAGACGTTGAATGAGTTCTGAAAATCTTGCACCATCGAAAGCACCCCAAGGCACTGAGCTCTATGTAATCGAACTATAGCTATTCGTGTTCCAGTTTTATATTCCAGAAAAAATGGAATGCAACAGCCTTTTTATCTGTGGGTTAAGATGTACCCGAGGGAGTCAGCAACTGTTTTCTTTCCACGACGATAGGAAAATGGAGTATCCTGGCTAATATATTTTGACAATGATATCTTCGTCACATTAGCCGAAAAAGTACAATTGTGAACTGCATAACGGGAGTTCGGCTGTGGAATTTTTATTAAGGTTGACCTGCGAATCCTTTTTCATGATTAGCTATAACCGCAACGCATCGGAGGTTTTAATTACTGTTTTGCTTTCTGTAGTCAAACCATTTTCATAGACTTATGTGCTTTATCTGCCTGAACGAACTGCTTTTTTGTCTCCGGTCACTGGCTGTCGCAGCTTCCCCATGTAATTGCAGTCAGTCACGCCGAGTTACAGGATCTGCTACGAAAGACAGAAGCTGTACTTGGTTGTTAGAAGCTAGATAATGCGCATGCCTTTAGCGAATTTATGTTATTGGAAGACTATACCTATAACCTCCACGTATGTGACAGTATGGAGCTCCGATAATGATGAGAGATGGTGGTGTGGGTATACTAAATCTTTTCGCTTTACCATAAGCAGCATTTTCACTATTATCCCCGATATAACTTCAAGTCTCACGGAAACTAATCGTGTTGTCTCCAGCAGATGATTAGAAATCGCAACAAGCTGAAAGTGGAATAAAAGTGTACAAAATGTTGTCATCATCCTAACACTAATCTTTGTAATTCCATGCTTCCACCACCAGATGTATCTAAATGATATAAAACCGGCACTAGACTGGATTTCATAGTATATTAGCAACAACATGTTATTGCTCAAAATTTTCATCAGTGCTATGGTAATTTGTCAGTATTTTATTGACGACTTAAGCTTTGCGCGATAGATGGATCGAATGTTCTTTTGGTTAAAGCTGCTTAATGTATACCTGATTAAAATTTCAAAAAAGTTGAATGCTAGCAGATATTCATCGTCGTCATTATCGTCATGGACAGCGTCTAGGCCTGGGCAACCTGACAGTATCTCAGCCCACGTGCAGTCTCTGACTGTACGGCACTTTGCCTGGATCAGGCTTGTGCATTCATTCATTCATTCATTCATGGACAGCGTGACGCCGGTAGCAAGTCATCATCATCATGAAGCACAAGTCTGGAGCCAGACAAAGTGCCAAGCAATATGAAGCAGGAAAAGCAGATAAGCAAGCGCGTGGAAAAGGGAAAGCAGGCAAGCGGAATACGCAAAAGCAAATACACAAAAAGCAGCTTGTTTTTGTAGTTTCACTGCATGCGATTTTTCGGGTTTTTTGTTTTTTTTGTTTTTTTTATGTAAAATAATACCGAATAAAAAATTATGACACACATAATAAAATACACTGGCGCCACTGACTTCGGTTTGTAGCCATATCGCGTAAGGTTTCCAGCCAACTATTAGGTGGAGCTTTTGGACCCCACCCAGGCAAACGAATACGCCCAACTGAGCCTAGCGCTACGGTGAGTTTCTTCATCCCAACGCGCCACGTCATGGACTTGCCACCCGATCTTTGCTCCCAGCTTCTGTCAGGCTCTGCGAATAAGGCGCGATACGGCAAACGGTGAGTAGGCATTCTTAAAACATGTCCCAACCATCGCAAGCGAGCAAGTATCAGCATTTCTCTCAGTCCGTGGCCATCTGGTCCTAACACCCGGTAGCAAGTACCAAGTGTTTAACTGCCAAGTAACGATAAGATTTTAAATATGTGGCTAAAGATGGAAACCAAATTCTACTGAAACTGTGAAAGATTATGCACAGACAAACTGGAATGAGGTATCTACTGTCATGTTGCCAAGGGCTAGACAGTTATATTGTATGCGCCAGAATTCGTTAACTCATTCCACGTCTGGTAAATGATATAAATGCACTGGCGTATTCGAAATTGTTAATAACGATGGCCGTCCCATTTTTGCAAGCGACATAGTAGCGGTCGCATTCACAAAGGTTACTGACTGTATTGACGGTGATTGGTTCAACATGCAATACATACGTTGTCACTGCTCATTGTAGCGGTAAGATAGACGAATAAATGAAATGAGTACTAAACAGAAAGAACCAGATTTAACACTTCGATTGTTCAAATCACTGAGACTAATTGTTTCTCGAGCTTCATTTAGTGTCAACAGAAACCTAAGGATTACGTTTCAACATCAAAATCAAGTGATGTAATTTTCCACGGAAAATTGAAACGGAGTCCGAACTACATGGTACTTAAAATTTAGATCGATAACGCGTACGTTGCATCCACCAAGTATGAGGTAGTCACAAAAAACCAAAATTTATCATGAGTTGTCACTGCGATGACAATTCAATCGGCCATCCATATCCATTTTATTACCAGATGGATCACTGCCAATGGATAGCTTTCAGCGTTCGGTAGGGCTGTACGACCGAAAGAAGCATAACGACTGATATTCTGGGATTAAACCAAACTTCCTGTTAGCTGCAAGGTATTCAGCCGTTTTCTATGCATTGCGCGGAAGCCACTTTTGATGTATATTTTCTAGATGTTGATTCTGACGATCCTTGTTTCATTGGTCTCTCTGATCGGGAGTAAAACCGAAGGTGCACCGGAATATATAAAATCTCACCGCTGTGTTAAATTTGTTTTTCGCTCGAAATTTCAGTAAATCTAACTGTCGACGATAAGCTTGCCTGTTAAGCTTATCGTTTGTTTAGTAAAACTGTGTGCCTTATCGACTTGAGGTCGACGAGTGTCAAAATGAATAGGAGAAAATGACAAAAGAATGACTTTTATCGCGCTATTTTCAGCGATTTACTGGTACGGTAATTTTTGTCCGGCTTTATACCCATATTTTACGAGCAACATAATAATATTTTTTCTCATCTTTAAACGCCGTACATTCCACTGACCATACTTAAGCTGAAAGTTGTGAAAAATAGTCATGGGTATCATTACCTCTCTGCAGATTTACCCTGAAGACTCTTTGCACCATTTTTTTCTGAGCTCGCACAGCCGGAAGATTTATACCCGTTCATTAGCGAATTCATCTGAAAATGACCACCCTTTTAATGTTTGGCCTGACTTTCAAGAGTTTAGGAGGTTGATTTGATTTCATATTGTTGTTTGGGTTGCCTAACCACCACCACAATTCCACACGAAAAAAGTTTCGATGTGTTGTTCGTGCGACATGTGTTTTATATTTTTAATAGGTACCAATGAAATATAATATCAGATCTGAAGCCTCTATTTGCATCCACCATCATATGAGTTGCAAGCATGAATTTAACTGAAATATTGCATAGATTTTTTGATTGCGGTGTAATCAATGATGTGGCTTTCTTAAAACATGTTCCAACCATCGCAAACGAGCATGCATCAGCATTTCTGTCAGTCCCCTGCTTCTTCATCCTAACACTCGCTTGCAGACATCCGTAAATATCCAGAAAGCAATTACCCATGAGGAGATTATCTTAGACCTTGGTCACTGCTTGGTAAAATTAAAAAGATAATCCCATCAACATCTGTCTTGACGTTAACAGTACTTTGAGAATCACATCTCCACGTGAATTAATTTCGCTACATATAAAATCTCTAATTTCACTTATGCAAACCCTCGATCCATTATCAATTGGCTCTGTGATCGTACATCAGGCAGCACTGAATCCACATCATTCAACGGGAGTCATTACAAACATGCATCACAAGTACACAGCAGGTGGTATGCTTTGTTGCATGTTCACACTTGCTTGAGACCACCTACTGCGCGATTCCGGTGCAGATCACAATTGTTCAGTTCAATCACACACACCGACCTTCATATCCAACATTCTATTGCATGCCTTAAACCTGATGACGCCCTTTGTAATGCCAAATGCACACATTCGGCGCCAGCTGTCCACCCACAGGGTTCTCTGTGTGTTAATCACATTATGGTGCAATCTTCTGCTACAATTTTCCAGTGCCTTGTCGTATCGAAAATACTTTGCAATTGATTCGGATGCTACGGCACGTTAGATGGATAAATTCAATAACTCCATTGAATATTTTTCTCCCGTTTAAACATTGTAAAAATATACTATATCCAGCGTATTGTAAACATGTAAAATGCGAAAGTACGAAATGGCGCGTATTGAAACCGCGAAATCTTCCATTAAAGTCCTTATGATGCATAACAGGGATAGCCACATGGTAGCTTCCGTGCTTATGTCGCTCTACTTGCTCACAAAACTTGATTGAATGAAATGTTTGCTCCGAGGTGCAGGCAACTTATCACAGCTTGTTTGTGCTTAATTTTCCTTAGATTCCATAGTTTTTAAGCCTTGTCTATTTAGAATTTTATCGTTTCATCATTACGTCTCATTTGCACACTCGGCTTGTAGCCGTTGTAATTCTGTCCGTAACAATGATGATGACTTAACTGGTTTTTCCTGGTAATATAGTATTATATTTGGTTAGGAAATATCTAATGTAATATATTTTTCTGCGAACGCGAACTTCGGGTTTTTCTATTCCTTTTTCGCTGTTTCGCGGTAACATTTTTACACCGATTTTGAATCACCACCGTGTTTTTCGTTTGCAGAAAATGACCGTCTCGTTTCTGAATGGCAGTATCTCACCACGGTTTATCAACGTTTCGGCTTCCACTCTATTTCTACGGACCCACACCAATATTATTATCACCCCAGCGTAGAGGGTCCGAATTCGCGTTTTCCACCAGTCAATGGCAAAGTGCACCCAAGCGCGTCTGCAGCCTCTACCTTCACTTCCACGACTGGTCTTCCAGGCCGTGATTACATGGGTACAATGGAGGCTGTGATACAAGAATCGCGTCCTCGTTACCAACACAATCCCCATGAACACTTCACAGCGGATTCGGGAATTCTTTTACCCGCGGCGCTGCTCGATCATTTGGATTTTCTCGTTAAGGTTAGACGACTCCAAATTGTCGTGGGCATGTCTAAATGGGGATTCAACGATCTGTGTCAGCGGGCTAGTTTACCATTCGGCGCCGAAGCGCACCCGATACAGGTGTGTTGTGTTTATATTGTGCGACGCCTCCGATTCTTTTGTGTGCGAAAAATGCGTCAGTATCTAATTGCAACGGATGTTATCGCTTTTCGGTGCTGTCTAGACATAGGCGACAAGGCAGCGTGAGTGCCGCCGCGTGGCGTATTCGAATGTGTGGCAATTTACTGTTTTGTTTATTCATCACTCTTTAAAAATGAATAAAGCTGATCTGTTACACATTTTCCCTCGGGTATTGCAATGATGGTGTAATAATGTAAAAGATGCTGAACCTCGACACCACTGGCTCAGCCAACAGCGCTATTCGAGGACGGATTCACCTGAATCGATATCGAAGCACTTCCGCTACTAATTTAAGCTGAGCTTGCTCACAATAAGCAACCAAATAATTACGAAGTTTAAGTGTTGAGGTGACACACACTTTCATACTCCGTTAAATATTATTCACACCCACTGTAACCTTGCACTTTCTCCAAACTGCATTTCATTCACTTTCAGGCCTATTTGAACATGATCACCCCTTGTTTGATTATCACTCCGTTGGATTGTTTTTGGGAAGGATCAAAGGTTCTCGGTCCAGAGGAAACCACGTGGATTCCATGGCAAGTCAGATTAACTCTGTTCGGTATCTAATTCTTGTTCTGAAGCGCCAGTTGCTATACTGATACTCAGGGGTGATGGGCCGCTGCCGTAGACTCCCATTCTCACAATCTATGTTTGAGGTGTCGATTGTTGTGTAACGGGTGGGGCAAGGGAGAGAGAGGCTGGAAATCATTGCGTCAGGTCATTTCGGGTCAACGAGTCGCAGCTGGCGCATATTTGGCCAATTATCACATTTCGGTTTCATCAGACCAAAATTAACCACGTTATCCCCCCACATTGCATGCACGCACATCGATTGTGTCTCGCCTTATCCTTGAGGTCAACCTGTCCAACGCTAGTCGTGTTTTTCCACGAATCCCACAAAACAAGAGAAAAGCCGTTTGATCAAACGCGTGTATTACGCACAAGACAAATAACGAAACACACGCTTATATTATATAGGCAACACAAAAAATCACAACACTGATCCTCAACATGTCACTTCGATCTGATTTGCAAGTCGAATTCGTTCCAACTGGGACACCTCAAGCCCTCACCACGCCGAGCTCGTTTGACCGACACTGACGAATTGCATATCGTTCGATTGCAGCTGACGTTGTCCATCGTCTTATACTTCCGAAGATGTTGTCGCTCAAACTGTTCGAATTCATTCAATCCGAAACCCGGATTATTACGACTTCGCGATTGTCGACGACGATCATTTCGACGCTTCTTGCTCTTGTCTTATGTCGGAAGGTAGAGTTCTGCATATCATTCGAAGCTTGAGATTATCGCTCATCGCTAATGCACTTGGCACATTCAAAGTAGGTCGTCTTAATGAATAATCACTCAACTCTGGCTGGAATGTGTGAAATTCTACAAGCGAGGAAAATTGTGTTAGTGTGGACCTACGTTCAGTTCATGCTTGACTACTTACAGGCTGTAGTGCCGAGATACTGTTCGGATAGAAAAGTAATGGGCAATGATGCTTAATTTATTCATTTTTTGCAGTCAGTCATCATTGGCATATAAATTATAACGAACAACGTGATTACATCGTGGGTTCGTGATGAAATTTCACACGCATGACCTAACTGAACGTTTACTTGTCGTAGTACCAAGAACCGAATCATGCTTACTTTCGCCCGGTCTTATTTACCCGAAGCAATCTGTTACCACACAATTGCTCATAGCGAGTGTTCCCAAGACCATTTTGCGTAATTTTAACAACGCGTTCGGTTTCAACCCTCATTCAAATCATTTGTCGTTTAAGGAATTTTGTGATGCGTCGCCTTTGGCACAAAGCCTCGTGGACCTACTTACATCCCTTACTTTACTTTTAATTTTGTGCGACTAGCTTTATTGATGTTTCGGAACACACGGCCATGCTCGTCAATCGGTATCGAGATAGTTGCAGATCGTTCTCTAATCACAGTCCCATTTTCGAACGCCATAGACTGTACGAAGTCCCAGGACTTCACAATTGTAAGCCATGTCTTCACTTGACCGCATTCACTCACATCCCTAGTAGTTATACGGTCACGGCGGTACAGGGGATAAGACGTAAAACTTTTTATCAGACTGCTGTGGTTCGAATCCCACCACGGGAAATGTGTTTAAAACAAATGCTCACTATTCTAGGTGTAAAATGGGTTCCAGCGATAGATGGAAAATTACTGGGATCTATCTTATGAAATCAAATCACTGTGCAGTTGTGTGCTGAAGAACCCGGAGATAAGTGCCACCCCTATGGGTCTCAGCCTTCCAGTTACTCGTATCAACTAACTTTATTTGGTTATTCTAGTCTCAGCTGATCTAAGCCGTATGTGTCTGCATGGATCGGCGCTTAAAGTTCACGAAAGCTTACCTCAGCGGTAGGCATAGAGAGTCTGATCATGATGTTCCTATCTGGTACATACTAACAGCTCGAAATTTGTCGTGCGGTGTAAGTATGAGGGATGTAAGGGACCTCAAAGTATTAATACCTGTTCTCTTTCTCTTGTAGCTAGCTTGAGTGAGTCACAGTCCATGCGGTACCATTAAGGCTGCCTAATCACAGACCAGCAGGCTTTTAGGATGTGTGTACATGCGGTTAGAATTCTGGTCAACTAACGCCTTGTGAGATTGCTCTTCTCATCAGCCACCTATATGTTTGTTCACTTTTTAGCCAACTACACTACACGACCGGTTTCCTGCTTGTCGTATTCATCAAGTCGAAGCAGCAAGATCGTGCTTCTTTGCTTATACTATTTTCAACCATTTATAATACTCGTTAACATGAACTTTTTTGCTTGAATTGCGTTTCCTAATCACATGCACGTTTTATGCCACGAACTCTTGTTTTCTGCGCAAAGTATCCCTATTTGGACACATTCTCTCTACGAATTTCAATAGCATTTTCTACTCGCATGCCATTGACCAAAAGACCGTCTTTTACTTCGTTTCTTGTGATTCTCCGGGTCACTTTTTGAGTCCTCTTGTGTATAGTTACTTAGTTCTCCAAGCAACACTGATGGATTAGCTCGAGTATTAAAATGGACCACCGAGCCTCGCGAATTGCCCAAACATGAATTGACCATTTCCCACTTATTGCTCACATGTGGCTGCCACTGGAAAATTCACTGTTCACCTTGCTTAACTTACACTCCTCCGTCGCGCATCTGTTTTTGCTCTCTGCAATTCGTATCGTGTTAGTGAACTATCCGCGAAGTGGAAAATTCCCCGCGGCGTTCAATCGAAACCGATACGTTCCCCGTGTGCTTGGATGATTGCATGGGATGTGGCAGTCTACCACCAGATCGAATCCACGGTGACCTAATTAGCACTCGGCTGTATGTGTTCACCCAGTGTGCGTGCGTGCGCTAGTTAGCATGCTGCGTCTGCTTGTACCCGATTAGATGTGGAATTCATGATACGGGTGCGAAAAGACATTCATGTGCATCTGGTTTTGTCACTAGCGCCATCACCACCACAACTACGGGTACAACAACCGCGTGGTTTGCAAACTGCACCATGCATGAGTGTTTGGTTGTTCTGTGGTTAAAAAGTGGAGCGCACGAGGCCTCGTTAGCTGGGCTGTGATGTGTCGCCGTGACAGACTGTGTGCACTGTCACTGTGGTGGGTCGTCAGCCCGACTGTGGTGGGTAGAACACAGCTGTGTGCTTTGGTCACCATTTTAGCACACACGCGCACGTTTGGCACACTGGCCACGGAAACGGATGGCGATCGGCGTTCCGACCCGGGGACATTGCAATGATGCAAATTGGACACGCTTTGACCTACCAATTTTCACTGTACTCCGAATCCGGATCGGTGCTAAAACAACACGTTTTGTTTCACTAACCGACTGGTGTTCGTGTCATCATCAGTGAATTGGGTTCTTTTGCACAGTGCTTTGCGCTGTAAGCATCGCTTCATTACTCACGAAATCTGATGGTTAAGTACGCATATTACGCAATCACACGTATTTTCAGTAGCCCTGAGTGGACTGAGATAGCAAAGAGCTTTGTCATTGTTAATAACCACAATAACTCCAGTGATTTTTACTGCAAAGCAGTTTTCGCATTTGAACTCCGCGACACTATTTCTACTTTACGGGTTAATAAGTTCACCGACGGGAACGCAGTGACATGAGACGATCGATTAGCACAAACGCAATGTGTTGAGTCCAGCATTTATCAAGTCGTTTCCATTTAGTGATGGCACATCTAAGTATGGTAGTCCGGGAACGGAATACGATAGGAACAATCTACTTTTGACAGATCACGAGTCAAGTCAACAACATCAACAACAGGGTGAATCTATTTAAACTGTTTATCTTAAACACCAATGGTAGCTTACACACCAGTTTGGGGGAAACAGTAAGATTGGGTTCATTGAGCATTGAAACAATGAAAAAGTATTGGCTGGTATGTTAGAACACGGGATGTGAACACTTTGATCGATTGACTCAGATCCACTGCGGGGAGGGGCACGAATGTACAATTGTGCACTACTTCTGTGCTGTTCAGCTAACACCGGCAGTCAGCTGCATGCGGAAACACGCCGGAGTCTCACTGTTGTTTCCATTTCTATTTCACCTCATCTGTCTAGGCCTGGGCAACCTGACAGTATCTTAGCCCACGTGCAGTCTCTGACTGTGCGGCACTTTGCCTACATCAGGCTTGTGCTTTCATCATCATCAGTCTATGACTGCTGCACGTTGCCTGGATCAGGCTATTGATTTTATACATACATACTTTGTGGGTCTTTCCTCCAAAGGTCGGTTATGCCAAATTGATTGAGTGTAGATTCCAGCTATACCTTTGTTTACGAGTGCTTGAGATGACATAGTTTCTTCTCACTCATTGTTTTCTCTCATATTAACCGGGAAATTCTCAACCTAGGTTTGGCGAACGTACTCTGTTACAATGGACTAATCTCGACCCGATTGGCCTGCTGGAAAATTTGAAATTACTCTACGGTAACCATTCACGCAACGAGGTCGATGTGCTCATTCAGTTGTTCCGGGACGCGGGAATTAATCACGGCTATCTGAACCGATCGTGTCTGGACCCGTCTGATCCCGCTTGCCCCACATCGTCGCCAAATTATCAATTGCAGGTCGGTCCTACGTTTACGTACTTTTAGAATGTGATATATGCTTGACGATAATAATTCTTAATGACAAGTAAACATTCCCCCAAAATGTAAAGTCTTCCCAGCAATACGTTCATCATCGTCATCATCATGGAACACAGGTCTGGAGCCATAAAACGGGCAAAGCAACATGAAGCAGGAAACCAGATGAGTAGTAATACATTAGTTCTATCCGACTACCGGACCTACCTCGCATTCAGAACTCAACGAAACTGCTTGCCTCTTCCTATTAAATAGCTTGGACTTGGCTGAGTACGTGATCAGAATCCTTGGTCAAGGAAAAATGTTGTACATTTTTGACTTTACGCGGGCTGATATACGATCAGTTTGCCTAGCCCTAGGAAGAAATAATGGCAGTGAGACCCCAGCGTGTTCTTGCTTTCAGCGGATTACCATTTTTGATCAATTTTGCGCTGTGGTACATGTGCAGTACCCCAAAGTGCAACACAGTCGCACATCCATGCGGCAGTTCTACGAATAGGACACCTTGCTCTCATAAGTCGCAAGTTTCTTTTATCCGGTGCGAAATTGCACACACACACATCCCTGTTTGGAAACGGCCGAAACATGCATCCTATTTTCACTCGTCATGCTAGCGCGACAGTCACCGTGCTTCTGGTTAATCATTTTCGACGGATGTTTACGCTGTTTCTTGTCGATTCCGCGCATCGATTTCCCCGGTGAATAACCAGCCACCCGACCAGCTTGCACGTGTTCAATTATTTCGTCACCCAACCAGATGAGGCATTTCCATGTATTGTATTGTCTTGTCCTGTTCGGTGGTTTAGATCGAGAGCACTGTTACGAAGCGGTGAACAGTTAGCCGTGTTGTCTAGCCAATTCTCCATTAAGAGGTTCATGTATGGGAGATTCGGATCGACGGCAACTAATTTAATTATTCGCGCATATGTTTCTGTATCCTCTGAGTGTTGTTCATATACCGACTTATCATCCTTATTAATTTTTAATTGAACTGGTCGCATTCAGCGCTTACGTTTCCTCTTTATAATTGGATCTCCTCAGGCGCCAGATGTCGCGCATGAATTACGAAATGGCTGCCCCGGTTTCGCTGCCAACGTTTTACACTGGTCCCCTGACCTGATCCTCGGAGGCCGACGGTTGAACGCCACGAATCTCGGTCCGGCCGAGGAATCGAATCGAACGTTGCTCGGTGCGAATTCCATTCAGTCGTTAATATTGCTCCGCTCGCCACGTGATTTATACGAGGCAGTGCGAATCAACGATCCGTACAAACACGAGAGTTGGACCGTGGCAGATGCGCAACACGTGTTGAACGAATGGCGACGCGGTCTACGTCGTGTACGTTTCCCGTTACGCGCAGCATGTGTCGGTCTAATATCCAGATCTCTCTCGCTCTCTCTCTCTCTTGTAGCTTTGCTGACCCGCTTGCTTGCTTGCTTGACAAAAGTGATATATTGCGTGATATTTTCACGGATGAACGAACATTGTATGCTTGCCCGGCGCGCACCGAGACAGGTGTGCTAGCTGGTGGTCTCAGCCATGGTGTCGTTAAGATTTATGTGACACAACGCGTTTTTCTTTGCCCGTCGGGTTGGGAATTGTGACAATTGTTGGTCGAATAAATGTTGTTTGGCGACGGTGTTAGATTCTGTATTTTTAGGCGTATGTAATAAGTTCGTCTCGTTAGAACGGTTGGTCAAGTAAGCTAGATTGTGATTTCATCATGCGGATTTTGACAGAATAAATCAAACCATTTTTTCAAAATTATTTTTATTTTCAACGCCAATAATTTGTAAAGCTTTCGGCTAAAACGGGGAGAAGCGAGTATCTGAAAAGCGTTCGATATCTCAGCCAAAAGTTCGCCGTTCACGCAGACCACTTCCTGAGTCACAGTGTTCATCTGCACTCGGTGTTCCAGCTGCTTGTCCAACGTACAACTTTTCAACTTTAGTTTAGCATGCGGAATCGATTTTAGGATTCGGCCAATAGGGTAATGTTGACTTCTCCCATTTAAATTTCCTGGTGTGTATTGGAATAGTCGAGGACTCACAAAATCTGGACCATTCGGGTTGACAGACGCCTTTAGCAGCATGTAGATTTCGACAAATTGCGTTTCGATACTTTTATTTCCCAATGAACGGATTATCATCAATTCCTCTTGAATGGACTGTCGTTGTCCAGATGCCATTTTCGCAGGTGTATACACGAAACCCACGTTTCAATTGATACCTTACGTACTCATGTACGATATGCATGTGTGCAGTATTTCTACACTGCGCATGTACCACCGTTCGGAATTGATTTGCCATGGTTACTGAGCTACATGTGTAATCACGCTGGAGTCCCACTGCCTTTTTCGCGTTTTCTCTTAAATCTATCTAGGCCTGCACAGTTTCTGGCTCTGTGGCATTGTCTTGATCCAGGTTTGTGAATCCGTATGTACGTGTAATAAGTACAAAGCGTTACCAACTATTCTTTATTTTCTTATAAGTATTTCTTTGTCACTATATACTGGACCTCGTGTCCCTGTGGCAAAAGTACAACTTTTTCAGCTCGATAATAATCAATCCACACTTATCTGACTAGCTGGTTGCGGAACACAACGCTGGGATTCCACCGGAAGGTTCATGGAGCTTTTACGTGTTCACCGATAACTCGCTTTGTGAATTGCTACGAGAATTGACGCTGCGATTGGGCCCGGTCAAGCTCACTGGTTGTGCGATTCTAGTGGTGAGTCATTCGGTGAACTAGTAGAGCAACACACATCATGAATTGTAACGCTTTACGCATTTCACCCTTTCTCAGACACTGTATTCGCTCGTGTGTCTATTGAACTGGCGTGACCCTATCCGATCCCAGTGTTGGCTAGCCTTGGGTGGCTTGCTCATAATCCTCGTGTCTGCAATCGCTGGTCTTGGACTGTGCGCCGCACTCGGATTTTCGTTCAACGTGCTTACCATTCAGGTACGCTTGGTTTGACCTATGACCTCATTGTTATTCCTCTTAAGTAGCATGGTTATGCAGATAGTTGTTGTACTGTTTGATTGCACCAGTTTCCCAGTACAACTCTGGCACGCTAGGAAGGTTTTTCTGCCTACACATGCCCATTTGTGTTTTGTTTGAATTCCCTAACCTAACAGCATTCTGGCAACCTCAGCCATCCATCACAAGCTTCCATCGGTAACATTTATTTTTAATGATCACTTCGAAATGATTTTTTTCACGAGACACTGATATTTCTTTTGCACGATTCGCTTAGTGTTAACACATGATTATTTTTCGAAAGTGGTCATCCTGGTCGAGAACCCACTTGATCAGAATTAGCAGTGGCCACTCATTCTAGAAGAAAGTGAAGAAAATAACTTTATTCGTGTAAACGAATTTTCAGCAATTAAATTAATTTATCCACCATATCAAGAAAAATTGAAATGTATGAAATCACACAAGCCTGATCCAGGCAAAGTGATCCATGTAAAGTGCCACACAATAAATACTGTCAGGCTACCCAGGTCTAGACAGACATGCGAATGAAATTATAAAATGAAGTTAGAGAAATGACGAGGAGATCCGAATATCAGTTATCAAATTGGCTGAATAATATGCCTCAGAATCATGTTCAGTGGCGGTCTTGTTCTTGGATTCATCGATTAATATTGCACGTTGTCAAGTGGAGATGCGAGAAAAGCTTGTTATGATGCATGTTTGTGTCGCTCTACTCGTTTTTGAAACCTGATTATAAATGCATGATTCATTAGAGTTGTTGAATCTCATTCCAGCCTTTCTGTGTGTGTTGATGCTCTTTCTTCTACAGCTTTCATAGATTTTTTAGTCCTTATCTATTTGAGATTTTATTGTCGTGGTTATATATCAGTTGAGCATTCGTTACTTGCTAACAGTGTACTGCTTCCCGTGATGCTGATGATGCTAATGATGAATTCCTGTAGGAGGTGGAAATATGTTGAAGTTTGCTTGTGGAATAATTCTTCGGAAGATGCTAGAACGATGGTACAGACTCGCTGACGGTAATAGTGTTTGTGCATGAGCTCAAATAACCTATTAATTTCGTATCCCACTCACGGGTTGGTTGTTAAAACTCTGTTCTCGTTCGTTACTGAGCGATTGTTTTCATGCAGCCTTTCGACTTGCACACTCACCAGTCCAACGATTTGATGTATGAGGTAATCTTGGTTAATTCTTCAATCAATACACCCTACTCTCACACGCACCGCTGTTTCTTTCATACAGGTCTTACCCTTTCTACTGGTCGGATTAGGTTTCCACGGTGTATTCACCTTGTCTACCTGCTATCGTTGTTGTGCCAATCGCGGGTTTCTGACGGCCAACGTTTCACAAAACTCGAATCCATCTCTGGTAAGTGTGCGGTTGCTGGAATCGTTTAATCATTGGTCTATGCAACAGTATACTCTACCGCTTTATATCATTTTTCTACACACACACACCTTTGTTGCCCTTAATTTTGTTGGTCATGCGGTTGTTGTTTCCGGTTCGTGTCCTCCGAACACCCCACTTGAGAACGGAAACATTCTTACGATATATGCGAAAGGCGGTTGTCCTCGTCACTTTAACCATACATACAATTCTTACTTGCTTTCACTCTGGATGCAAATTCCAGTTCTGCTCACATCCTTTAGTGTTCCGATTTTCGTTATTCTATTCTGATCATTCACGATCGGCAGGTGCTATTAATCTCAGTCCTGGTGTACCGAAACATGTACTCAGTTTCCTCATCATATTGACGTTCTATGCTCTATATCATCACCAACCGAGGTTCATTGTTGCTCCTTTCTCTCCTTTCGATCAATTGCCTCTCATTCTTTTGTCACCAATAACCCCCTTTGTTATGTTTGCAGGCACAATGGCCGTCTGCGATATCTTTGATGACCTGCATGTCCACATCAACCTACTCGGCTCACTCCGAGTCTTCTTCTGGTCAGCGTTTCTTACCCGTCTTGGGAGAACATGGCCCCGCTCTTCTGTTCTCCTCCATCACCGTCTCGTCTGCGTTTTTCTGTGCCGCCTACATCCCAATTCCACTCACACGGCAGTTCTGTTTACAAGTCAGTTTATTTGCTCAGCTGGCGCACGCATTCGCACAAAGACCACCCATAATGCGTACTACCGCCGTGTCAAACTAAACACATCGGTGTGTTTACTTGCA
Organism: Atriophallophorus winterbourni; assembly: GCA_013407085.1. Classification (NCBI taxonomy): domain Eukaryota; kingdom Metazoa; phylum Platyhelminthes; class Trematoda; order Plagiorchiida; family Microphallidae; genus Atriophallophorus; species Atriophallophorus winterbourni. The sequence continues at coordinate 47,252 of JACCGJ010001611.1, forward strand.
CTTTCGGTTAGGCTTGCCTCAGCACCGAATTTCGTTTGTTCGCTTGCAGCTGTCTGATTGCCGACGTGCGATTGTTTTGGGGCGGGTGGACAATCCATCGCAAATAGTTTCACATTTGGCAGTCTGCCGTAATCAAGTCGCTCGAGCATACTAGCCATGGTGATACCGTCAGCACACCTGGTTCACCGATCCCATACCCCTTGTTTGCTCGATTTATGACGTCGACCCACCATTTGATGCCGCTTTGATATAGCCTCGTAAACACGTCTAAATGGTTCACTGCTGTCTTGTCTAATGGTCATTCGCCGCAGATAGTCTTGTCCGGTCAAGTAAATCATCGTTTCACTTGATGACACTGTCGGTAACGCTTAAACGTACTTGCCAGTGGTCACAAGCGCGCGTAATTTTCGTGCAGATATGATAAAACTGTGTAAATATTCTCTGCTTGTTTCACATTATCTTCGTGTGAAAGCATTTTCGCTTGTTTCAATCCCATTCGATAGACGCTTTCAACTTGAATTGTAGTTTTGATTTGCCATTGTTTTTATCCCCGTCGCGATAATCATTCAATCATCAGCCAATTAGTTTGAAACACATTATGTAGCAACATAATGGATACTACTTATTACTGCTATTTCACCCTTCGTTCCGGCAAATTATCCGCAAGTCTCTCTCGAAGTGCTATACATTTAAGGGCTATTTCGTGAATTGCACTTTTATGTGTGAAGAAATATATACAACTGCTCATTTGCATGCATTTTCAACCACATCCGACGACCGGTTTCGCGCTGTTTGCACTCTTCTGGTTTTTGTTTAAACGATGTCGCTTCTCTACCTGACGCTCGTAAGATTAATATTCGCTTACTGAAAGTAACAGGGATACCTTCAGGTTGCCCAGACGAACTTTTTAAATGGGCATGCCGAATGGTAACCACCCTGGTTAATTAAACGGTAGATTAATTTGACTCGCAAAAACTTTCCTTCATGCACGGATGTGCAACCATGCAGCATTTATGTGATATGCGGCTAACATCGTGCTAAATTGATTGGCCAACGGTAGTGAGCTGCATGCTGATACACGCTGGAGTCTCACTACCACAGTATCTTAGCTCATGTACAGTCTCTGATTGTGCGGCACTTTGCCTGGATCAGGCTTGTGCTTTTATACCATCATACCATGTACTTAATGCTCGTCGCTCATTTAGTTACTACTCACGGTTTCTGGCCAATAACAATGCGGTGAACAAAGTTTTCTGTTTTATCATCGATGCAATCTTATCGTTTACCCATCCCAGCGATTTCACAGGCTGTTATGTCGCTGCATTTAGTTGCTTTAAACAATATTCAATTGTTTTTTTTATATCGAAACTCTCCACCGATTTCTATTCACTCTGCCTACAGGCTGGCACACTGACCTTGATTCAATCTGTGTGCCTGATATTCATCTTTCCCTCGTTGCTCAAATTGGATGAACTTCGCCGACTGCAACGCCGGCTGGACGTCCTTTGTTGTTTGAAGCATCCATCAGCAGGCGATAGGCCATCCACGGTTCCAATCCACCCGTATCGCATTCCACCGACCGAGCCTCCGCCTCCCAGGAGCTCCAGCCTGGGAAGGTCCAAAATTCACCAAAAACGGCTACCTATGGACAATCATAACCAGGATACCGGTGCCTTTAAATCCTGCCAATCATATCCGTCTATTCATGTCAAAGTTATCAATCATTTACCTGGCGGCGGCGGCGGCGAACCCTGCTGCTCATCGCGAATTGTGTCTGATTCGTGTTCCGAGCACACCGTCCAAACAACGGTCACCGTTTCCGGTGTTCGTACTTCTCCCTCGGATGCGAGAACCGCTTCGGATATCGCCATGAAAGGAGTCAAAAAGTCTACTTATTCCCAATCACATAAGGTAGGCTTTGTGTTAGTTTTATACGCTCCTTACGCGGTGTCTGATTTCCTTTTGTAACTTGAAAGAGAACCACTATTCAACGACCAGTGCAGTCTATGACTGTGTGGCACTTTGCGTGAATCGGACTTGTGCTTCCATACCGTTTGTTTCACATTCTCACTTTCCAAAGTAGCTCAATTGATTGAACGAATTTTCTCTGTGATTTTTATTTTCCAGAGTGACCGCATCGTGAATCCATCAAGGAAGACCGAAACTCCAGCTCCAACTAATAAAAAACCGACAGACCAGGCCATGGCGGAGGACAATTTCATCCCTAAGACTCCCATTCTTGTTCGAATTTCCCGAAGTTTAGCTCTCATGCTAACGAAACACTATGCGATCCAAATTTTTATTTGTCTCATTACATTGTTTTGCTTCGCCATCATCGGAACCCTGTCTGCGCGTTATTTACGGTTTGGCCTGGATTGGTCCTCATTACTTCCAACCGATTCTACCGAACACAGTTTCTCGCGAATTTCCAAACGTGATTTCGGCCTGTACCCATTCCAAATTATCGCTCGTGGCACTGATTTGCCCATCTCCACGCAGCCGTTCGACTCATCCTCCTCCTCCTATTTAAACCCTCCATTTTATTCTGACCTCGTAGAGGGCAAAGGTGCCATTGGTTTCGACGTCAGATCACACCGTAGCTCAGCTACCCTCGGCCGCGGTATTGATTTCCCAATGCGGCAGCGTCAGTTGCATCATCTTTATCATCAAATCAGCGCAATGCCCGGCGTGGTGTTTGCTGGCCGTCGTTATTGGCTGGAGGTGATGCGAGATTGGTTGCACTCGGTGCAACAAGCGTTTGACCTTGACCGCCATCGTGGTTTGATCTCGAACAATGGACATTGGAGTTCGAACGCTAGCGAATTGGGTGTGCTCGGGTTGCTTCTTATCGTGCAAACTGACCGAGGTCCTGAATTGAACAGGGTATGTCCTCATTCTTAGATCTCTCCGGGTGTTGCTACGCGTTTTTCAATTTATGGCTTTTGCGAGATAGACATCTGCTTTCCTCTGTGCGAAAAAATTAGTCAGCGTCATTGATACTCGATATCATCAATCAGTTATCGGGAATATAAACTTTGTATATTTGGTATAACGTTCTTGGCCCCACTGTACATTCAAACGTTGTTTGTTTATATTCCCGTTCTTCCACGATATCACTATGTTTATCAGATTAATTACGCTCGGTGATTAACTTTTTATACGATATCTTTTGTGTGACTTTTGTTTATATTATCACTTTTGCTAATGGCGATAGCGCCTAGTGAGGTAAATTGTTTAACTTTGATTCATCACAATTTCGATTATGGTAGACAGATTCGATCACAATGATAGGGAATGGCTCCAGCAAACACCTGTTCGAAAGGGTGCTAGTATTTTAGATTAATCTCTTCATATCCCCGAGTTTCCTGATCGGCTCGGAAGTCTGGTAATAATTCGAAAACAGCACCGCAGTTCCTACACACTAAGATGCTCGGTGATGTTCACAGGAAACTAACCATCGATTGTAGAATGCAAGGGCGGCGGATGTAAGCAACTCAATATCGATCGAGGGCAAAGTGTTCTCACAACCCATAACCAGTGGATTACGACCTCACCGTTGACATAATACACATTCTGTTTGAACGCAACTTTGCCGACTACGCTTTCATGTATTCGTACTTATCTTTTGTCCGCACTATGTGTTATTGTGCAGTATTTCAGTACTGCGCAACTAACACCGTGCTAAATTGATTCGCCGCGATTCCCCGCGATCAGATATCGCAATGGCAAGTTACGCTTCAGGATATGTCCGAAACCGTGTTCAATTGCGGTCTTGCGCTAAGCATCTTCTTAGTGTTTGCTTAACCTTGTATGTTGTCAAGCGGAGTGACGAGAAAAGCTTGTTATGATGCATGACAGTGAAAGCCGCAAGGAAGCTGCCATGCTGATGTCGCTCTACTCGTTCACGAAACTTGTTTGAATGCATGTTCCATTCGAGGTGTAGGCACCTCTACCTCGTTTGTTTGTGCTTACTCTTCTATAGAATCCGTAGCTATTTAAGTCCCACCCTTCCCCATCTTTTAGGATTTTACTTTTTCATGTTTGTGTGTCAGTTAAGCATTCGGTACGCGCTACCGGTGTAATGCTGTCTGTGATGATGATGATGATGATGAATATCTCTCAATGGCCTGGACAACATGACAGTATCTTTGCTTAGGCGTAATCTCGTACGGTGCAGCACTTTGTTTGGATCTAAGTTTGTGATTTGATACATACCGCAATCCACGACAATCGTTTAGGCTGCATGCTGTCATATTCTCCACAGTTTATTGTCTCTAGTTCTGTTCATAACACACAAAGGCTGAAAATTGCTCACGCTGAGTACACACAAATTCCTTTGCTTTGCGGATATCGTTCAGTTCTAAATTCGGACTTAAATGTTCTAAAAAGAACAAACAAAATCGCGTGTAATTGCCCGAAACACACAGAATGTTGTCCCCCCCTTTGTCCATGACACATTGAATTAACCGTGAAATTTTGTTCTCCAAATCTTTTCCGTACTGATTTACTACTTCAGTGTCGTTTTTGTCCGCCTACTTCCGGCCACTCTCTCTCGAGCGTTCCATGAGCCTAGTTGCGCCCCGCCCAGTGACCAAGTTTGCGCAGCTGTCTGACACACTGGTGACAGTAGGATTTCCATCGTTGTGTTTTAAATTTAAAACAAAAACTTCAACGCAACGCGCTGCACCACATTAGTTTTGACACATTGAGACAGCTGTTTTGTTCGCGCCATTCAATTTCGATGTGTCCAAGTGACATATTTTGCATTTATACACCGGACAACGGGATTCTCTTCAGCAATTGATTGCAATATGTTTGGGACTGATCGTTCATTCATAAGGCGAAGAAATTAGGGTGCAATCGGTTAGAGCAGTTTTTTGGGTAAGGTTTCACTTCTGCACGGATGTGCAATCGTGCAGTATTTTGTGCTGTGGGGCTAACACCGTGCTAAATTGATTGGCCTGAGGTAGTGAGGTGCATGTTGAAACAGTCTGCAGTCTCACTATCATTTCCTGTTCTTTCTTCTTTCTCATATCTGTCTAGGCCTGAGCAACCTGACAGTATGTTAGCCCACAGTCTCTGACTGTACGGCACTTTGCCTGGATCAGGCTTGTGCTTTCATACATACATAGATCTTAGCCCACATGCAGTCTCTGACTGTGCGGCACTTTGCCTGGATCAGGCTTGTGCTTTCATACCATACACCAAGGGTGATAGTCAGGACAAGGTGAGCATGACTAAGTAGCAGTCAACCCACCACCTTTATTTCTACCTTACCACAAAACAGCCTATGGTGTGCCTAAGGGGTATCACGTCAGGTAGAAATGAACAGGATCTGTAGTCCATTTACTTAATACATCAATCTAACACAAGTGAATACTGTCAAGGTCAATTGATTCTGTGGTCCATATGCGTAAATGTGTATCTTTAGTCGATGGTCTATTCTCGTTTCAGATCGGAACTGGTCGCCTAGTTCGGAACGGTATTGTGGACCCACCGGCATTCTACACGTTACTGCATGCGTGGCGTTCCTTCGACGCCTTGAACTTCTCCTCTCTGGCATGTGCAATCTACCCGGAACCGAGTATTCTCAGTGTGAACTGGGTGCACTCATCCAGGCGATCCGGTCACCCGTCTGATTTGCTTGCGTTGCCTCCGACCGAAGTCATTGAACTTGTCCAAACTGGGTTTTATATCACCGGTGTTCAGGGAACGGAAGAGCATCTCAATTTGATTCGGGTAAGTAGAATATTTCCACCGTTTACTGGCTTATTTCGTATCTGTTCTTTGTCACTTTCCAGTCTGTGAAGCTGGGGCCGTAATAATTTCATTGTCGTTGATAAACGATAGTCTTTTTTCATCATATCTGTCTAGGCCTGGGCAACCTGACAGTATCTTAGCCCACGTGCAATGTCTGACTGTGCGGCACTTTGCCTGGATCAGACTTGTGCTTTCATACCATACCATACCAAATTACATGAGTGGGCGATCACGCGATGCTATACCGCACGAGAAACTCCGTTCTGAATTGATTACCATCGGCAGTACACTGCAACCACGGATACGCTATAATCTCACTGTTCTTCATGCCTCTTGTCGATGACTAGGCTTAGCCTGTATGCAGTCTGCAACTGTGCAGCATTTTGACTGACTTGTGATTTGATACATACAGTTGCGTTCTGCGTCTCGAATGAGTCAGTATTACATCCCACACTTTTGGTTATTCCTTTGTAAAAAACAATTCTCGCATAGTTCTTGGGTACTGCTACCGGTAGAACCTGTTAATACGTTTAATAGGGCCGGCAACCTCACAACTTGGTTACATCTCAGCCAATTTAATTTACGATTCTTTCCTCCAGAATATCCGCGCTGTTACCGAGCACACGACCGCCCAAGGTGTCCCGGTATTTCCTATTGGAGAGTCGTTCAATTTCTTCGAAAATTTTCTCTACTTGGCTCGTGAAACATCGATTGCTTTGGGTGTATTTTTCGCGATTCTGCTCATTTCCTGCGTGGTGCTGTTTTCGTCCCCGGTCACATCGATTTTGCTCATGGTATTCGGAGCAGGTGGAGGCTTGTGTGCCGCGCTTTGTGGTCTCTGCCTGCTCGAGTTGCATTTGAATCCCATCTCCGCTGTCTTGCTTTTACTTTGTTCCGGTTTAGGGGCTCGTCTGAGTGGTGGTTTCTTAATCTGCTGGCCAAGTTCGCACTATACATGGTCCCCTTCAAATCACCCAAGGCGTCAGCAACAGCGAACCGTTTATCCACAAGTGGATGTGGAGTCCGCGAAGCAGTCCTTTCTGTGCAAGCACACAGATTCCACCGCAACAACATCCAAATCATCCAGCAGAAGCGGAACGGCAACTCCGACTGCCGCAACGAACAGCAGTTCGAACACGTCTTCCATCCGATCCTGTCTCGCAGTCCACACTCATGCGCGTCGACATTTGATACATGCTCTAAGCAACCATTTTCCAACAATGTTCCATTCTACTGTGGTTCTTCTACTCGCCCTGGCCGTTATTGCAGCATCTCGGGTTGCATTTATTGTGGAGTAAGTTCATTTTCTTCGCTTCAACCGCTTGTTATGGCAATAATCAATCTCCACATGTACTGATACTCTAGAATCTTCTGATTGTTTGGATAACTATATGGATGATTATATCTATTCACGATTAGGGGCGACGTGGAAGACCTCTGGCATCGGCACATTGGTGTTTCTTATCATGATCTATATTCCTGTATCATCCACCCCCATGAATTAACTTACCATAGGAATCTTTTTCATTTTCTCAGTTATGTTCCAACAGCGTGTGTGTGAATCAAATGTTATCTGTCTCACTCTGTGCTTTCTTCGCATTCTATTTCCCGTTCCTGTGTTATCAATAATTGACTGTTTATCCGATTATTGTTTCCATTCAGCTATTTCTTCTGGCTCATTGTTCTCGTGAGTCTCGTATGCTTTTGTATATCCGTCTGCGTTATTCCAACCGTGTGCTTCCTTTTCCGGCCGATACAACAGGTGAGTCGAGAGCTGTGCACACACACATTTATGCCATTTGTGTACAGAAGTGTGTTCGTTTGTACTGTTCTGTTATACCTGTCGAGGCCTTGGCAGCATGATAGTATTTTTGCCCATGTACAGTCTCTGACTGTGCGGCACTTTGCGTGAATCAGACTTGCGATTTCTTACATACGTATATACGATAAGTATATCGATAAGTACGATTCGCTTCAGGTACCAATTTATTTCGAACTTGGACAACTCGACCCGCTCTCGCTGCAGGAATCGTACTGTGCCCTTCATATGTACTCTTGTAGCATTTAGCTAACGAATCAGCCCAATCAATCTAGAATAAGCAAACTGATACTACCTCCAACTTTCTTCTCGATACCTGATAACGGAACATTTTTCAGTAGAAACCCCCTATTTAAAAAACTTGAAATGCAGTTCCGTCCTCGGATAGCTGGCGCACGGCGTTGTGTTACGTGACGACCTCCCAGTGGCACTCGACAACTGACTTTTTAGATGCTCTACATTATACAAACCGCCCTGTGGATCAACTTGCTATCACTTATTCTAGTTCTAAATCCGCGATTCATGCTCCGTAGGAGTCATCTAATTTTCTGCAGTCCTGGTGTGGTTCTCAACACGTATTTATATTTATACCACTCCTGGTTATTCTAAATATTCTACCTGTTTTCCTTTCTTTTACCTCTTTAATAATAGCTATTTGTTCCGGTCGTATCTCTGAGTGCTGCCACCAGATTGATCAATCCGCCTGATGAAGATGGATGCGCGGTTGTATCCTCTGGCTCAAACAATTCTGAACCCGATGACGCCAAGGTTTCGATAGAGTCTACCACCGAATCGGAATCTACACAGTCCTCATTGATCACCCTTGCTCCGAGTGAAACCACTGTTTCGAAACTGAGTCATGCTTTGAAAATGCGTCCACGAAGCGCAGACGGCGCATCACTGTCTAAACTTTCTAACATGGAATTATTGGATTTGTGCAAGCAGCAGTTGCGCTCATTTTCAGACGATTACGCTGCAGCCCTTGTGGTCGCTGTGGCAACGGCTGCCACGGCCAATTCCGCTAGATCTCGCCCGGCCAGCTTGAGTACTATTTCCGAGGAGCCTTCGCATTCCAGTTCAACCGTGAGCCTTAATAGGCCTCATCAATCGTCTTCGACCAATAGTGGTTCTGACAGACACGATCACTCTTCCAGTTCTAACGACACACACACCGAGACCAGTGATGAATTGGTCACAGCAAATTTACTTCGCTTGATTGATGACATGCATACACAAAGAACCATGAATTCCGATAGTGTGCGACCCTCAACAGGTGCAACAGCGAGAAAAAGCAGACGGTGGGATAGACACAAGCGAACTGCGGCCACATTCGACCCATCTCCCCCACCTTCTTACAAAAGCGTCGTTCACCAGATGCCCTCCCCGTGCACGTTGTCAAGCGAGTCCGTTGAATTCCGACGCCCGGCTTTAGCCACAAGCGATTCTCACTCAACTGATTCCACATCAAAAACGACAAACTTTATACCGGGGTCATCCCGCGAAGCATGTATTACTCCTCAGCCTGTACGGACCACATCTGCAAGCATGCCTTTCCGTCAGACGAGGTACTCTAAGCACAGGTCAACCAATGAGTTGCGCCACACGATTGATCGCATGGATGACTAATCCTTGTGCTTTCAAGCATTGACTACCTAGGCATTATTTTTCGATGCATTTCATATTGTACAGTCGGACAATCGTCACTGTAATTAGGTATAATTTCTATTCAATTGTACAAACAGATCTTTCATTCACACACACTCTCTCTCGTTCATTGTATATGATTTGCTTTCCGAATCGGCCAACATTTTACCATTCTTTCTACAGTCACTCTGAATAGGTACCACTTTGGTTCTTTGTTTCCAGAATTGCGTTTATCTTTTCGATTTATGGCTTTAACGTTGCATCGGCTGCATGATTCGCCATTTCATTCATCATGAGAAAAGCGCCGAGGTCATTTTTCTTTTCATCACAACACGCATTTTCTGTACGGTTATTTCAAAAATTGCTTTCAACATCGAATTGTCACTTTTTCACTCACTCGATCGTCTTTGTCAACATATTGGCACTCTACTGCGTTACCAGTCGTAACCACAAGGGTACTTTATTTGCTAGGTGAACAATGATAGACTAGATGAATAAACCCTAAAGGACCCGTAGTGTGCACTGAGGACGTACTTTCTTGTCTAAGTCGCACACATTGTAACGTAAATTTTCAAGACTGGTTGCGGTTAAAACTAGCATCCGAGTGGATTTTCAATTTCCGCCAAGTGTAAACCACTGGACGGGATGCGGATCTTTTACTGTTACGGGAATCCAGTTTATGTAGTGTCTTTCCGGTGAACATCGAAAATGCTGCATATTTTTTTCAAAAAGTTCTATTACTTGCAATGATTTTGTGAAATGTTCAACCAGTGATCTTTTTATTGTGAGATTAATCAAAATATTGCAGGGAACTACCGTCTGACGATGGATATTTTAGAGAATAACACAAATTGAAACTGCAATGGCTTAAGTATTCTGGGGAAACTCAGATTTGAATGAACTTAAAACGTGTTGTTTAGTTTTCTTCCGAATGATAATAGTTCCGACGGTGTGGTACCCATCTAAGTACCGATATCTTACTCATATTAAGTCGCGACTGACAGATACCCGTTTTCCACGAGCTTCAGTTCCCGGAACAGATTCTTTCTGCGACACCACATTCAGATTGGCGTAAATCTCGGGGTGGCCAAACCGTCACATGGCATAGGCAGTTAAAACCCTTACTAGTAACCTTTCCAAAGTCGGCGCAGCGCGTCTTCTTGGCTGGTGTCCCCGCGATCAGATATCGCAATGGCTAGTTACGCTTCAGTAAATGACCCGAAACCGTGTTCAATGGCGGTCTTGCACTAAGCATCTTCTTGGAGTGTTGTTGTTTGTTGTCAAGCGAAGTGACGAGAAAAGCTTGTTATGATGCATGACAGTGAAAGCCGCAAGGAAGCTGCCATGCTGATGTCGCTCTACTCGTTCACGAAACTTGTTTGAAAGTATGTTCCATTCGAGGTGTTGGCACCTCTACCCCGTTTGTTTGTGCTTACTCTTCTATAGAATCCGTAGCTATTTAAGTCCCACCCTTCCCCATCTTTTAGGATTTTACTTTTTCATGATTGTGTGGCAGTTAAGCATTCGGTGCGCGCTACCGGTGTAATGCTCTCTGTGATGATGATGATCAGTTCCCAACGGACTGAATTGAACTTTCGGATTCTCTCACTTTGAAACAGTTATTCTGGTTTAGATTTATCCTTAATGGTAATTAATGATAACGATGCTTGATCTGTAACAAGTTTTCCAGCACTTTTGACCGCCAGCAGGAATGCGCAGTTGAATTTGGGGAAATCAGCAGCCTATCATATGCCACCTAGCCAATGTATAGCATACTCTTAAATCTTCCTTTTCCGGGAAAAGTACCATTCGATTTTTTGACCCGTTGAATCAATCGTTAATGTGGTTGTGAATACTGCCAGTAACTTCATAGTTTCTCGTTGGCCGATAAGTGCAATTCTGCTTCTCGTATCATGTCAAATCCTCTTGTTTGCATTATATAGCTATGCTTCCGCGAAACATTCTACACTTAAAGACCCCGGCAACTAGCTAATGCCTTAATCTGAACGATGTCGCTCTTAGTTGCAACTAAACAATGTCAGACTACGTTTTGTTTGCCATTACGGGTTTGATTGACGTAAAGCGGGATGGAATCTCTCAATTCTTGGTGGAAAAACTCGAGGGTATTGCCGTAGTGTGTGTGCACGGGTTTTCCAATTTCGTTTCGAGTCTGCATTCACTTCTGATAAGCCCGGTAAAGGCATTGCAAAGTCAGATAATTCATTCCTGGTTGGGTTTAAGCTTCGTGCAGATGTTGAAATTAACTTGAACCGGTAACATCCAAATTGTAGGTAATACCACAGCCAAATACTTCATGCTAGTCCCAGTATCATGAGAGCATTTCTGTTCCAAATCCAGGTTATATGGAAGTGCGTTAAACAAAAGGTAATTGTAAGACAGGTTTCGTATAAGGAACCAGTATGTTAAACAACAGAAACGCAAAAGTGCAACTTTCATTAATCATTTGTTTGAGTGTAAACTAGTTTCGTGTAAACAATGGGATAGAGACCATATGCGAAATCCTGCGTAAGTGTGGCGAGTATTTGGTCACCTCGGATGCGTCCATGCACATGGAACTTTAAATCAAATCGAACGATTGCTCTCTATAAAAAGGGATTTTGTATTCTATTTACTATTTTGGTTGTACTAAAACCAAGGGATCCTTCTGTAAAGGTGTTGACCAACGATGGGATGTAGTTCGAGAATGGGTTAGGATATCTATTTAGTATTTTAGTGAATGATACCGACGCAAACGTGCCGTAGGTACGCTTGCAGATTGCTTTTTAAATATCTGCAGACGAAGGCACCGAGATAAATCTCTCAAGATTTCAGTTGATCCTCATAAACATTATTACATCATCAGAGAAGGGAACCAGTTTTCGTCGTTAAAGTTGTTGTGTTTATCAGCAAAACTATAAAGGTAGGTGCGGAAACTCGTGAGCCATCATTCGTGGCTTTAATGAACCTAGAAATTATATGGTCTTCCCTGACTTGCTTATATCATAGACAACTTTCGAATCAAGAAAGGTGTTCAGCGATGCCGACAACCTGCAGCTTTCGAAGGAGTGAGGGGCGGTCAATGTGACCAAATTCAAAGTAATTCAAAGTTTTAATGGTCCAAAAAGCTAATACTTTACAGTAACCACAGATTAAAAATGACACGGATGTACACAACTCCCAATGTCATGAGCTGGTTGCTTATGCGTCAGCGAAATTCTGTAGGTGGATTTTGGGCCTAAAAGAGAATGGGTTGCAAGGTAACTGACAACACTGCTACATACCGTACATACAATTACTATGAAATTCACGTAAAGAAAGTAACATGACGGTAATTAACCAGACAAATCTTGCCGTAAAAGCATACTAATCCTTTCAATTAAATGCTCAACAACAACACTTTGAAGGTTCGTTTCAGTGTTGCCCTACGTTGCTGCTTTTAACGTGTTCAGATACTTTAAACCCACCTTAGGCTAAAAGATGTAGCGAATAACGATGAAGATGGTGCGCATAAAACATCCAATGAGGTTTCCTCATTTTCATGTATTCAACTTTGAGAGGCACGTCGTTATCTGACGAGCCACAGTTGTTTTATTAGATGTCTCTCACCTATCAAGAAGCAATGACAGACGGTTAGTCACTCTATAACGTTTTTATTGTTCACGTAATAGCGAGATATCAGTTAACAGAGACATGACTTTTAATGATGCTACAGACCGCAAAGGGAGGCTCAACCCCCGCCTATAGTAATCCGGCGTACGCAAACCTTACAACAGTAATGATCACGGCCTGGCCTTATTAGGCAGTCAAGTACAACTATTTTCCTATACATATTCCGAAAACGTTCATGAATATTCTCCATTTTGTCCGCTGAGACATTCTAGACCCTTGTGTGTGGTCCGCTTTAACTGCTTTGACGCGTGTGTTCGCAACAAACGAACGATTGTGCTGTTTATTTTCCTACAAGGCGCCCCCCGTCCAGCGAAACTCTGCTGTTGTCCGTTCTCAAACTATGTCGGTGGTCTTTCTAAATGTCACCCACCAGCTGAGGCAAGTAGTCCGTTTAGGCACAGGTGATTGTTGGAATTTGTGTGAACGAATCACGCAGACAAATCCAGCTTTTATTTATTTGTTTGGTGAACATGAAACACCATCACAATGCACCTGACATTTCGAAAAGTCGTGCGATATAAATCCGAAAGTAATTTTTACGTCAAATGCTAAAGAACATCGAAGTGATTAAGGAAGATATTTGTTGGATGCCCTTATACATCTCTGCAATTTTAAATTATATCCAGTAATATATTATGGTGGGTGATGATGAACGGAAAGAGTAGCACCCTATAAATTTCAATTTGCAAATGAGGATTTATCCTCGAAATCGCAAATAAATCGGTTTAGCACAAAATCAGAACGGCGTTCGAATGTCAGGTCACGGATACGCATACCTGATGAGCGGCAATAACCGCGAAACCGGTCGTGTGCTTCCGTGCTGCTTTTCGAACGTCATATACTACTTATTAATAAAAATCTGACTTTAAACTAAAAAGAACCCAGGAGATCAGACACTACGAAGGACAATTGACGGAAGTTGTTACTAAGCCTAATGACGAAACGTCCAACAACAATTTCTCATCATATAGCAGAACAGCTGTCATATTGTCCCGTTTGAACTCTCGTGCAAATTGATTGTGAAGATAAAGGTGATGGTATACAGCGCGTGCGTACTAAATGCATCACTTTTCAGCAGTGAGACCAGGACTATCCACGCAAGACGCGAATCGAAGCGGAATGCTTTCCATTTACGAAGCATTCGAACACCCATTTCTGCACTGATATGCAATCGTGCTGTACTTATGTGCTATGTGGCCAACACCATACTAAATTTATTGGCCACCCGTAGTGCTGTAAAGGTGATTTGTCTCGCTGGTTCCACAATTTTATGCTCACGACTAGTTTCTTGCAGCCCGATCCAACTCTTCGAAACGCCCAATCAAGGAGGCAGGATTTAAACGCGAAACGTAATGTAACCACGGCGTGATCATTTTATTCGAGGTGTAACAACATATTTATATGTGTTGCTCACATCCACCGAAATTACACTCCACTACCGGTTTCTGGCTGTTTGACGGCTGTCAGGTGGAGACGATAAGATCAGGTTCAGTGATCCTTGAAACAGTGGATAAATGGTAAACAAGGTTATACTTGAATGCCAGTTGCATAGGGTTCCTATAACGAACCACGATGTTCAAACACAGAATCACATAGTGATTTGTGGTCAACTCACCATAGAGTAGATCTTTCTGTAGACATGACCAAGCCACCGCAGGCGGTGCTGTCACAATAGGATGGACATGCTCTGTAGACCAGCTTTTGAAAGCACTTCAGCATTAGTCACTCTGTCCATCCACGATATGTTCAAGATACGACAGATGCTTCGTAGATGGAAAGCATTCAGCTTCCGTTCGTATCTTGCGTGGGTGGTCCTGGTTTCACTACAGTAAAGTATTTAGTACGCACGCGCTGTATACCATCATCTTTGTCTTTACAGCCAGCTTGCGGTTACCCAAAACACGAGAGTTCAATCGGGACAGAATGACATCTGCTCTGCGAATCCGCTTATCACTCTCCGTGTCTAGCGAGAGGTTATCCGCAATGGTTGAACCAAGTTATGTGAAATGATGTACTACTGATTCAAGATGACAGTTTCCATCAGTGATGATAGGAGGCAATACAGTCCCTTGACCAAGGACTTTGGTCTTGCTCATGCTAATTGTTAGCCCAAAGTCTGCATGCCGACGAAAAGCAGGCCATTAGCGACTGGAGGTGCTCTTAGGAGTGAGCAACAAAGGCTGCATCGTCGGCAAACTGACAGCTAGAACTTGCAGCCGGATCTGTAAGACATTAGCAAACAATTTGACGACAACATTCAGAAGTGAGATTCCTTTGTAATTGTTGCAGTCGCCTCTATCTCCCTTATTCTTAAATAGCGCGATGATCTTTGTGTCTCGCATCTCTTGTGGGACTCACTCCTCCTGACAGCACTGAAGAAGTAAATGGTGAAGAGGTTGTAATAAGCCTGCTCTACAGCATTTGATGAGCTCAGGTGGAATTCCGTCATCACCAGGGGCCTTCCCATTCGCTAAGCGGTCGATTTCCCTATTAAGCTAATCAAGAGTAGAGAGAGTATCTAGGTATTCAATAGTCGGTAACCGCTCGACATTTTCAAGTACATTTGGTAAAACCGTACTGTCCCTAGAGTAGAGAAAGGAGAAGTGCTCTACCCATCTTTCCATCTGCTGAGTTGTGTCCAAAATCGGGTCACAACTACTTTCTTGTAGTCCGATCACGTCCTTGAAATTTCAAGGACGAGATCTTAAGCTTCCCAGGTGGCAGCGTATGAAGTATGTAACAGCACTAGAACTTCGCAGACAGTTACAAGAACTGTATAAACCTTGTACAATTGTGGACTAGTTTGCCTACTTAGGTGATGCTACCGGGTACATTGATAAATTTTATGAGTTTTTCACGAGCTAACCTTACGTACTTCTTGTCGGTCTTGCAAACTCATCTATAAATAAAATGGGTAAAACGGTCGTCGGTGTATGATTGGCATCAGTTATGTTTACGCTAAAAATCATCTGGTAGATTAGATTATATCTAGAACTCATCGTATTAGTCTCTGACAGTTAATAGCAGCCGCCGACGTAGATACCAGGCAAGTACGATTATCCACTATCGCTACCACAACGTACACAGCGATATCAGGTACCAGGTTGATTAACATCATTTGTTTTAATGTCTGATTACCCCATTCATTTGCTAGCAGCAACACTAAACTAAAACTGACGCTCTCTAGTCAAAGCAAAGGTAGGAAGATAGTTCTTCGAATAAAGTTCAACGAAACTTAAGTAAACTCACAAAGCTGAAATCGACACTCTCAAACAAAACGATTTTCATACAGAACAAGGGTACGTTTGATTCCCGTATACGAACTCAGTAGTATCCTGGACGTTGGAAATATATACTAACCCTACAGCTCTACGATTTACAAACAGGAACAGTTTCACGGCCTACTCTAATACGAACGTCTGATGGTTGTAATAGCGTCCAACATTATGACAATGGTCAAACAAAAAATACGCATTACGAAACACAAGTAATAGTTATTTCTAAAAGTAAGGGCTGAGGTGTCAACTTATAGACGGACGGATCAGGTAACTCAATTCCATCGCAGGTGAATGGTTGATTACTTGCGTAATTTTTATCCATGCGATTAATTTCCGGTAACACGAAAGGAATTTCACTCAGATCGAGGAGTACACCTACTCTGACCACAGGCCAATCAATCATTCACAACTAACCAGTCAAACTGACCGTGACATTAGAAGCAAACGACACACGACTTGTTTATCATGCAACATACGAGCTATCATAGCAATAAGCGTCAATAAATCAAGCCACAAGGATGGCTTCTTTCAAGTTTGACACTGAACCGTGACACGTCATATGCAACATTCGACCAAAATAATAAACAAAGTGTAAATAATGATTCTGGAAAGGGATCGTAGTTGTTTACGAAAGATTAAATTGAAAAATGCATTCGTACAAAATATCGTTTTGAAACAAGGGAGATAACACAGTGATGAATCGAGATAACTAAATCTTCAAGACATACGATCAGGATTTGAAATTAGTCCAGGACACACGGATGCAAAACAAAAATGCACCGCCCCATGACCGGTTGATTGAGCGTGAATGCACTTATTTTTTTCCGGTTACGTTCGGAAGTAGCGTCGATTGTTTTATGACAATTCAATATTGATTTTAAAACAATGAAGTTCATATTTGGAATAATGTATACATATCTTCCGACACGGATTTACAATTATGAGGTAATTCTGTGCCTTATTCATGCAACATCCGTGCCAGGGATAATATGTATAATCGCAGTTGGTCATAGCTGAATGCATGTACTGAAACTTCGGCTTCGTCTTATGTACACAGTAGACGAATAGTCGTGCAGATACGGTTTTCATATGTGTGACGACTTTCCAACCGTAAAATGTGAAGTATCGAAGGATCTCAGCGATGCTGGAGATTAGTTATCGATGTTGCATGTCAACATTCAAAGGTCATCTCATGGAGAATTGGGAGATTTGAGATTCGACAGATGAAGATTAAACATCACTAATTTCTTCCAATCGTCTGATGACATTTCGTGAACTTGTTCATTATAATGGCGCATGTTAATTAAATGTTATTCAGACAAACGATCATTCATATTGTCGATGGAAAAGAGAGATCACATGGAATAAAGTCACTCAATGAGTGACGGTCTTATGCCAAAGAAATTACTTAGAATGAATTATTGATTCAAAACTGAGCAATCGAGGCGAATTTCGTATGACAGAACTGTCGTATAAACTTCAGATCGCAGGTTTATAAATCATTAACAGTCTGGATCAATGTGATTGAATATATTCCTAACATGGCCAATCAGTATGGTGGAGAAAAATATCCTGAAATAAGAGCAATGAAACGGAGTAGGGAATATACTATCTATGTTGTAAATACGAGGCGAGGTGGTGAAATGAAAAAACACAGACTTCTTCTAAGGTACGTGTATAAAGAGGACCAAAGAATGTCTTAAGACAACTACTGAAGACGAATGAGCAGTTCGCTGAACGGTACAATCTAAACGGAAGCATTGTGTACCAATAAAAGCAAAGAGAAACATCAGCCTTGTGAGTTTTCAATGATTGATGATGAAAAAATCACGTCAGATGGTCAAACAAGTTAGTGCTCTGCAGTGCAAGGAAATTTGAGTGCAATCGGCTAGAGTAGTTTTTGGTTAACGTTTCACTTCTGAAACAGAAGCTTCGTCAGATCAAGGGTGATAGTCAGGACAGGGAACATGATTAAGTAGTAGTCAACCCACCACCACTTATTTGACCTTACCGCTAAACAGGTTAGTACTCTAAAGTATTGTGGTGCTCACATCCCCATCCCTTACACACCACTAGCGGTTTCCGGCTGTTTGCCGTCATCAGGTGGAGACAGTAAGATCAGGTTCAGTGAGCCTTGGTTAGTAGTCTATTTCGACTTTAATGAGCCAAGACTATCACTGCATTAACTCCATTAAATTGAGTGGCGGTTAATATGGTAGTTAGAAATGTTTCAACGTAACGCACAAAGTTTCAGCGAGAAATGCAAACAATTAAACTCGATAGATGAACATGAAACTCAAACCTCATCCAAGACCAACCGTTAAATCTCATCATATTGGTTGATACTTAAATAACGAAATGTAACACCCTACAACATAGATGTCACCATTCCGCGAAGATAAAATAACAGATAATCGCTTTGTCTTTGCATGCAAACCCACACTTATACTGGTTTAAACAAACAACAGTTGCTAATCTGCCAATACTGCTTTATATCAAATTGTAACAATTTCGAACGCGCGAAACCGAGAATTCGGATTCAGGGAAGTTTCCAGTTCGGAACTATGTTTTTCCCGTCGAGTGGCACTTAAAACCTGGATTCGGGTACATCACTGGTTCATAAACATTAAATTCACGTAAGGACGGTGCGAAATGAGGCATGATAAATTTATGTGAAGCCCTGGAATTCCAAAGGCGAAACAAACGTAGAAAAGGCGAAGTGTTTGTCGAATGTATTGGTACACCATGCATTTTGTCAAGCACAAGCGTTTCGAGAAATGATTACGATCAAAGAAATTGTGAGTAATACAACTGCCGACAGTGCAAATATTTTTTGAGCACGCCAGAATCCACCATCGATCTCGTAAATCACATCTACAAAGCTTCAAATGGGCGACCTCTCTAGCAGTAGAGTTCGTACGAGGCAAAATAATGAAGCAAAGTGACCACCACTCGAGTAGTGCAAACATCTCGTGGCCAATACTCTGTTAGGGAACCAGCGTATACCTTTTGTTCGGGAGGGCTTATTTTCTGACGAGAATAAAAAAAACCTGAATGCGCAGGAATCCCAAATAATTAGACGGTTCAGACAGCACCCCGTGGCCGTAATAATAACAAAACCCACAATCCGAACCTGACACATGTGCATCAATTCATGATAGAGACGCTCGAAACTAGAACACCCGAAAGCAGATGTTGTAACCACAGACTGGTAATCGATAGTAGGACAGACACACAAACAACATTATATATTTATATATCTACATTTGAAATGCGAAGACTCGAACCGCAGGCATCAAGGTGTCTCTAGAAAGACCAGCGTTATAACTATGTAAACAATTCAAGAAACTGTGTGCATACAATACAACTTTTCGATTGCAACTGCGCTCGGAAAGCTTCAACTCACTAACCAGTATCATTCTAGGTCAACTGCAACAGTGATGCGATTGAACATTTTCCCTATGGTGTAACAGGAATACAAAACCTGAAGGATAAAATGAGCGAACTTGACCTCAAAGAAGGTACTGCAACACCCAACTGGTTTAATGTGAATACTCACTTAACGCACTCCTACAAATACACAGGTATACGACATAAATGGAACCGGTTATCAACCGCCATATACATTGAAACCTTAAAATCGAGCCAGAAAACAAAGTTTGAAATTCCATCACACACCCCACGACCTGTTTCGCGCTGTTTGCACTCATCAGGTAGGAATAGTAGGAGCAGGATCCGTATGCGCTTAAAACAGTGTAAGAATGATAAACAAGTTGCGCTTGTATGCTATTGTTGGATCAAGTTGGTACCACCAACCTGCTCAATCACATGAGCCCACAATCATGTAGATTGGGTTTGAACCCATGACCATGAACAAAAAGCTCATTTGCATGCATTTTCATCACATTTTGCTTCGGACAAGTTTCATTAGATCAAGGTGTCAATATGAACAGCGTTCAGGTATAAATTACACATGACTGCCCAATCCTAAGCTGGCTAAGAACAGCACAGACCATGGTAGGTGTTGAGCTAGCTAAGAAAGACAGGCGAGATCAATACCAATTGATGCACTCCGTTGCATGTTGTGTAATCCCCCAACTATGTGCAGGTGTGATCAGCTTCCCTTGACCGATTAGGCTTCTTACCAAATCCGTACACACACTTGGAGTCATGCGCGCTGCAGAACCAGACACCAGATTGTGGAAATACATACCTCATTCACCTTGACGACTGTATACATACCTTCCTTTGTTAATTGACAAGCTTCAGCGTGAAGTTATTCCCTATAAGGTTTTATATCCCTTCAACGTTATCAATATTGTGATATCGCCTGTCTATGTTAACAAGCTGAGCTCCTACCCTGGTCTGTGCAGTTTAAGATTGGTCAGGTAAAAGCAATTTAAACTCAATCCATCTTCGTACTGACAGCCTTGACCAGCATCAGAACGAAACGCAAGCAAAAACTGCGCAAACCGATTCATTACAAGCCTTTTTTCATGAATAGGATTTCCCGAGCAGTCACAAATATTTTCCAACAACGTGAACACCAAAAAATTCCATCACGACCAAACTGAGTAGAGAAAGACGATGGCGTTCGCAAACACCCCACAAGTAAGCCAAGCACCCAGGGTAAAAAACCGAACACTCGCGAACGAAATTGATGATGCGAGCGATAAGTGTGGCCAATCAGGCAACACTCGCCAGACAGCTGGGTTTGTGGTGCGCGCTGGTAAACTACCGCCGCTTCGATCGCGCATGAACATTCACGTCGTAATACACCTACTACAACTACATACACAGTGGTGGTAATACGCGAACCAAACAGCATGTCAATACGGGCATTATAACAAACAAAAGATGAAAGACCACCAGCGGATTCAGGTTTGTGCGTGTGGATGTGCGCGTTTGTGCCCGGGTGTTGTGCATGTTGAACATGTTTACCACAAATCGGTCGAAACAATATGTCCACGTTGATGGACGAAACCATAAACGTAACACATGTTTCACAAGCGTGAGAACAGCCCCGAGAATTGGACTCCTTGGTGGTCCTTCGTCTCGGTGGGTGGCATTGTAACATGATCGCCGAGAGCTGGCATTGCAAACGTGAATGTCAATAAAAGTGTGCAATTTGGTACGATTGATGAAGGCAGAACGAGGTAGCGTCAATAAATGCGAACGCATTTTGTACGACATTGCGAAACAACTCGAATGCGGAAAGAATATTTCTCAAGGTCATTGCAAGGTTACCTACCCTATTTGAAGCTAAGCATCACAGATTTTGTACCAAATTCAACCTTCAATGTAAATCGATATTGGCCCGAGGATCCTGATTTATGCTCAAACATTGAGTTACCGCCCTAATTGCACAATGGAAAACGATTAGAAGCCCATTGCGCCCTAGAATAGTACAGATAATGACGAGTGAGTGAGCTAACGATAAGAGAACCGTTCATTCAAAAGTGCACACAATCCGAGTAAAGCAAGTAAGCAATCCTAAGCAAAGGGTTCATCAAATTTGTCTCGCGCCCCCTGACGAAAAATGTTAAATTTAGTTTTGGATCGAATAAATTATGAGTTGACGACAATGACACGATTTGCGCCAAGCATAGGGGAAAACAAACAGGCAACTTGCTTGTACATCACAGATGCCCAGTAATGCATACGATATAGATGAGTAGTGAAATTAATCCAGAAATCAGCGAGGGTAGGTGTACTACACGAACTGTAAAAACAGGTACTGATGAAAACAGTGCCAGCGGATCTACGCACTCTGTAACAGAAACCATGAAACGATGGCAAAAGTGGTAAAAGAAAGATTAATGCAAATTTTATTCGCGAGAAAAAAACATAAGCATCACAGGAAGGCAAGTGTACAAAGCGAGCATGTCAGTGGCTATATGAAGGAAGTCAATTGTAAGCTGCCCGGAAACGCGAGAGTTTAACCACGAACGATAATTACCGAGCTTGATGGTTCTAGAATAGTGAACCCGTCAATAAGCAATCGAAAGCGCGATTTCTCTCGATCCAATAACCGTTCAAGGTAGCTGTACAAACAAACGGTTCGACGATGTGAGAAATTTTCGTCAGGGAAACAAATAACAAACAGCGGGAGTCGAGGCATATAGAACACAAATTCTAAACGAGTTAGGACATTTTTCAACATTTAATCAGAACACTGTGGCCCATAGAACCAGTTTCTTCAACACAAAGATTTACAGATGATATGATTTCGCCAGCCGGACCTTGCTTGACCTTTGTAGTTATTTTTTAACTAATATCAGTACCCGTTTCACAGCCGTACGATGGGGATTCAGGTTAAACACGTTTCCGGAAAAATCCAACTATGGGAATTCGAATCTGAGGGGTCAGATTGTTAGTCAAGCGTCCTATCCGTCGGCCCCCAAAAAATAGTGAAGGGAGATAAAATTGCAGGGGTAAAAGTTACGACACGTTGGGACTTGTATGCACTGGTATGGTATGGCATGGTATGAAATCACGCAAGCCGGATCCAGACAAAGTGTCGCACAGTTAGAGACTGCACGTGGGCTAAGATACTGTCGGGTTGCCCAGGCCTAGACAGATATGAGGAAGAAAAAAGAACAGGAAATGGTAGTTGGACTACAGACTGTTTCAGCATGCACCATGGTGTTAGCCGCGCATCACAAAGTACTGCACGATTGCACATCCGTGTATGCACTACATAGTGTTGAATGATCAGACAAGCACTGCAACTTCTGTACGAGTGAAATCACAAGCATGGGTCCAGTCAAAGTGCCGCACAGTGATTGCACGTGGATTGTGATGCTGTCAGGCTGCCCGGGTCGAAACAGAAGCAATAAAAAGGCAAATAGCAATGCGATTCCATCTTGTTTCTGCATGAAGTTCAGTAACGGTGACAGATCAATTTAACATAGTGTTAGCAACACAGTACACCAGAATTTATAGACAGAAAATGGATGGTTCAGTATAATCCACCAAGTAAATTTCAATATGAAGTTGGATACTGACTTTCTAATTATACGTTAGCATTTGCTCGTGATTACCGTCGCACAGGGTCGAGTAAAACCAAATAAATTCGATGTGGCACATGCGCATTGCACCAGACAAAGCAAAATGACGTGTTGCTCGACTAAAAATTGGTTTAACGCAATGTGGAAACGAAATAAAACTCTTGTCAGTAATCAATGAGACCGTCCTGGCTGTATCAAAACTGACACCAATGGCGACCGGGAAAAAAGGAACCATCCGATAGGCGCCGTTTGGACAGTTTGTTTTGTGAGAATGAACCACAATTTGTTGGTTTACATTCAACACACGGAAACGTCAAAACAGGGTGATAAATCACATACCGCTGTTCGTCTGGATCCGAGCAAACAGATTTCAGTGTCGAACACCATTCGTCTAGTTTGTTAAGTGCATTTTGAGTGAATAATTTGGTCGGTAGTACGGCCTGGACTGTTTGCAGGTCCAAAAGGAGTTGAACATGATCCGAACGGGAGATGGATTGTAAATTGAGCTTGCTGAAAATTAAAGTACTTTCAAGTTTAAATACAGAGTACTGGACGAAATTTAATGAGAAACTCTAGGCTGAAATGATTCCTTAGACACTCATATCGTCAAAATAAGTTGGCACATTGATCTGCACTAAACAAAGAATCATACGTTGCCTCGATGTATACACCCAAAACACTATAGTACAAATACGTGTGGCGAGAACTTGGCTGTAAGCATGCTTCGTAATAGCACACCACATGAGACCGACCGATGACCCGATGCACGAAGGTATGAAGTGACGCGAAGTCGCAAACAGCTTGGGTTAATAAGCTTATCAAAATATGCATGCCACTGTAATGACAAGCTAAATTCTGTTTCCACTGCATGCAGTTTACTATTTTTGCTTCCAAGCGGATAGCACAACGACATGGCAAGGTACATGTCATTGTAGAGGCAAAGCGTGCCCATTCAACGCTGTTCGGTGATATGCAGAACACCACAATTCAGCACAACACAAGAGAAGGATACACCGAAAAACATCAACAATAATCGTAAACCTGTAAGAATTCGGTTTCCAGAAGAAACAGAACGGGGGGGGGGTAGACGAGATCAATGTTAGACAGATTGTCCTCAATAGCGGAATAGACTTTTGAACCGGAGCGGGAATTGATGCATGGCAATCAAAGCCTAAAGAAAGCAGTCGAGTTGATGTCGATCTACTCGATCAGGAAACTAGATGGAATGCATGCACCATTCGAGGTGTAGGTACATCATCCGAGTTTGTTTGTGCTTGCTTCGCTATAGACTCCATAGCTATCAATTCCCACCCATCCTCATCTTTCACGATTTTATTTTTTCATGGTTGTGTGACAGTTAAGCATCCGGTGTCAAGCTATTCCTGATTATGATGATGATCTGACATACGACCATTTGAAAACAAGATGAGCGGTTCAGATGAGGTGACTGATTCGGATTAAAAAAATATTATTTCGAACCGGACACAAAAGAAATGCGTAAAATGATAAAGAGACTGACCTGAAAGATGAATGAATTTGTTCAACTAGAAAAGTCAAGAGCTGTGTCAAAATGGTGTGAATCGGCTTTTCCACGCGACCCTTGGAGTTACGGAGATAGCAGCCTGTACCGAGCAGTAAGGCGAGTTCGGAAAATATGTGAGCCAAATTGGTCAAAACACATCGCACCGCCATATGTGCACCTGAAAGAAAGAGACAGGGCGGAGAAAAGATGCAAGCGACGCGAAAACAATGCGAAGGCCCCCAACACGATCAAACCACTCAGTTTGGGTTCAAGTAAAACCCCATTGGAATGGCAATAATGTAAGGACAATCATTTTCCTTAACCGACCATTGGGGTCTACATAATTTCACCATACTGAAAATGGTGCCACAGTATTGTTCCGATGAATATCAGTTACAAGAATATACAACCAAGCAGAACTTTTAGAATCGCGCTAAACTGATTTTACACCAAAACTGAGCTGCATGGAGAAATATGCTAGAGGCTCACTATTATTTTCCTTTTCTTGGCAAGACCTGGACGAGCTGACAGTATCCCAGCCCGCGGCCAGCCTCCTATTGTACCTGGATCAAGAGCTTGTGTTTTCACCAACGCAATATCGGTACCCATTTTACAGTAGGATATGTGGGGCATCAAAGTAAAGCCGATACTAGCGCAACATGTCATAAGATCACGTGCGTCACAAGCACAACCAGTGAGTTCGAGATTAAACAGAAAGGTGGGAAAAGAAGGCAACAATGAAAATAATACACCATCAGCGTACAATATAAAGTGTTGGGATGGTCAAACAGGCACCGAGCTGCCTAGAAACAACCATCTGAATCACCATTAACTTATATGAAATGATCTAATCGGTGTTAGCTTACACTGTATCCGACGGGAAGACCTGACACGGAGATCTATTTGGATGGGCGACCAGAACAGATGTTGCTGGCACCTTCAGGACTGGTCGGGCAATCAAAGCTACTTAAATGTGCCAGTCTGGAGAAAGATTCATAAAAGTTAAATTGCGATCGGTCAAACGGTGGACGGTAGCCCAGGTCGTAAGGCGTGGTGATGTTCGGGGGTTCAAATCCCACCCGAATCGGAGGAGGATATGCAATGCTGATGAGCTCAAATAAGAGCGAAACTCGAGTCCAATGCTTCCATTATGGATCGTCGTGATCAACTTTGTGAATATTTCGATGGACTTGACACGGACGAGTAGTCACAAACAAAAACAACATATTGTGCACAAAACGCATGAAACAACCCACCTGGAATGTTGAGTTTCTTGTCCACACTAGAAGTCACCCGCTGAGGATAATCGCAGAAAAGTGCACGAATGGGAGCCACAAGCCACGGTCCACGTAGGTTGACGTAGCGGGATATCAGTGCCTTGATTGCTTCAGTCCACGTGGTTTCCAAACGAGCACGTAATTTCTCGGGGAACGCGTAGCCAGCTTTCTGATACGAGTCGAGCAGCCTTCCGTTGGTCGCACCATCGACCGATAACGCGTTGTTGAGCAACAATAACAAACCACGAGCCTACAATTAAAACACACACACACACAGAGCTGGTGAACGAGGCATCGATGCGAAATTAGACTTAACGTTGTTTGAAGGGATTGAATGCACTTCAACGGACCGAAGAATGAATGAAACGCAGCTGCAACCATGCATATACAAGTGCGCCTTCAACAAAGAAATGATGAGAAAGCACACAAAGGCTGAACGAAATAAATAACACGAACCTCGGTTTAGCGACATTCATTCTCCTACTTCATTCGTAGGGTAGCTGGACAATACACAATTTCTTGAACACGCGAAGAATTGGGAATAGCTAATTATAGCTCCTTCGGCGTAACGTAGCATGCTGAATGTTTGCGAAACTCAAGCCCTCATCATGGACTCATAGCTTCTCTGCATATTTTGGATTCAGAAGCCTTTTTGTCTCGGCCTGCTTGGCAGTGTTAAACATCAAACACTATTGGGGATTCACGTAGAAAAATGTCCCTTCTAGAACATCGTCTGACGAAATTAAAACAAAGTGAGGCTGTTTAGCGGTAAGGTCAAATCGGTGGTGGTGGGCTGACTGCTACTAAATCATCTTCCCTGTCCTGACTATCACCCTTGGTCTAACGAAGCTTCTGTGTCACAAGTGAAACGTTACCCAAAACTGCTCTAACCGATTGCACTCAAATTTCTTTGCATTATGAATACACGATCGGTCCCAAACATACTCCAATCGAAAGTGAGGCTCAGTTACACTCTTTGTAGTTAGCATCATTAATCACGAACCAGATTCACGTTGGAGAAGAGCATATAAGATGCGTTATGGACAAAGGTGTGAAATGACGGCATTACTCAAGGCTCGAAGGAAATATAATAATCACAGGACTAATAGAAATATGAGATAATGTACAATGATATATACGACATTTACTCATAGGCAAGCAGCCGAATATTGATAGCAACATTCCGCAGGTTTATTGAAATGAAGCGTAGTACTAGGATTATGTCACAAGAAAGGAGTTACACTGGGGAAACAGAATCATGAAAATTCGACACAAGATGCTTGGATGCGATACATCACGACACCCAAATGAGAAGTATTACAACTTAGTAAACGCAAAAATGTGCCTCAAATATTGCGTGGCTGACTCAGTGGGAAATCAGCTGGTGTGATTGCGATCACGTGACAGAGAGAATACCGTAATGAACTAGGGTATATGGTGCCCCTAGACTCATTTGGGGTTTGCTCGAGTCCACATCTAAGCGCAATCAAACAAAAAACTGAGCCGTTAGTATCGGCTAAACTAAATTGCTCCCAAAAGTTACCAGTCAATATAGGGACCCCTACTACAGTAACCGTTTAGAAGCAAAGTTTCCTTCAGCTAGACTGCATTTAACGTTAGACGGACCCCAGCTAACAGGAACCATCGCGCTTTCAATACTATTACAGATTTCTATTTCTTTTGTCATATCTGTCTAGGCCTGGGAAACCTGACAGTAGCTTCGCCCACGTGCAGTCTCTGACTGTGCGGCACTTTGCCTAGATCAGGCTTGTGCTTTCACATCACATCACTATTCCCGTTATTAGAAACAGTTTCCCAAGAGCGGTACTTGATTGCCAGAACCCGTTGGGATGTTCCTGTATGGGAATATTTTAAATGCAGCGGGGATTCATTCTAATCGTAACCGCCGTCTGTGATAACTTTGGAATGCCACGAAGGACGTCTAGCACATCAGGTATATAGCCAGTATTCATCGGGCCTGTAGTTGGTCACAATGGATGAATTCGAATCCAAAATGACTAAAGGCAAAATTCGACCAGGAATAGCCATAGTAACAACCATCAATAACCAATGAACGATGAAGAAACGGGAAATCCATGTGGTTGTGTTCACCTGTGGTGTGACCGACATTCGTCCATCTGACGAGCCGGCATCGCCTTGATCGAGCACACTAGCAGAATGAGCCAGGTTTTCCGTCTGACGTTTCGGCGAAACGGTGCCTCTGTGTGTGCGCAAGAAAAATGAAAATCAATCATAAGCGTGTGTAAACAAAACAAATGGGGAAAAAAGAAAACATCGCGAGAGATTCCAATCCCTGTCATGTAATTATTCAGCGTGTATGGGGTGTTGGACCCGAAAAATTACAGATAGAAATGCCACCATTCAACAAACATGATACAATGTAGCGAATAGACATTCGCCGAGAGCAACTGAAGCCAACCACTACCTACAAATGTTAAGATGTATAACGCCATCGGTTCAAAGGGCAGGAGAAATCAAATCGAAATGAACAGCAAATGACAAGCGCAGCTCAAAGTGTAAAACATGCCAGCAGCGTGGCTGTTTATGAAGATACGTTTAGGCAAGCTGGCAGACACGGTCATTTCGTATGGTGCATAGAATTGCAAGCGTGTGTCAGGGAATCATAATGTTTCACAAGAATCGAGTCATGACAACACAATGCAAAGAAGATGCCATTAGTAGACAGCTGCTCCACAGGCCCATTCGTTACAGCGAATGTAACGCTCGGCAACTATAGTTTTCCGTAAAATAAGTTCATTTGCACGCATATCCATCACACACACACGCACACCAAGGCCGATTTTGTGTTCTTTACACTCAACAGTAGGATCATGATCCGCATGCCCGTTATCTGTGTTGAAACATCTCAGACAAGCATAAAAGGAACTTAGAATCAAGTATTAACGAAACAGCTCATTTGCATGCATCGCTGTCACACATACACCCCACGACCGGTTTCGTGCTGTTTGCACTCATCAGGTGGGACAGTAGGATCAGGATCCGCATGCGTATGCACAGATGTGCAATCGTGCAGCATTTCTGTGCTGTACGGCTAACATCGCGCTAAATTGATTGGCCAAAGGTAGTGAGCTGCATGCTGAAACACGCTGGAGTCTCACTACCATTTCCATTTCCCCCTCATATCTGTCTAGACCTGGGCAACCTGACAGTATCTTAACCCACGTGAAGTCTCTGACTGTGCGGCACTTTGCCTGGATCAGGCTTGTGCTTTCATATCATATGCGTATTAACGATGTTCAATTGTCAAGCATATATATATATATATATATATATATAAGCCTAACATCATCATCATCATGAAGCACAAGGCTGGAGCCAGACAAATTGCCAAGCAATATGAAGCAGGGAAAGTAGATAAGCAAGCGCGTGAAAAAGGGAAAGCAGGCAAGCGGAATATGTAAAATAAAATGCGAAAAAAAGCTGCTTGTTTTTTTAGTTTCACTGCATATTGAAAAAATAAGCAGGAACAGAAGAGACTAACAAATTTGAACATTGAAGAAGCCTCAAGATGAGGCTGACACAACCCAAAACGGGTGCAACGACTCTTGGACATGATGAAAATGTGTGTGAGTTTGCCGTAAAGCTCACGGAACCTGATCGTGTTATAAATAATTGATGTTTGAAAACAGTAAAGAACAAACCAGTGAGTGAACATCATTCGAGCAGATCTTGCAAGCAAAAATGTGTCCAGTTGGTTGAAAACAACAAACCGAAAACTTTGAATTCCCCAGCCGTTTACAGACAAAACCACACGATGTGCCACTAAAATCGACTCAAAACCAGATTCCAATTTGCGAAATCTAAATTCATCATCAAATGTATCCCACCGTTGACCGAAACTGCGAGAGAAATTGAGGTGACATTGTTCCGGGCGCCTTTTGTTCCGCGAGAGCAATTAGCGATAATCAGTGAGAAGCAATTAGACACAAAGGCGCGATTGGTTTGCTCGCAAATCGCCGCTGTCATTCGCTCGCGCGCAGAGAATAATGAATGAGCACGGAGCGTGCGCGCCGTCTCAGTTCGTTTGTGACATCAATCACGCTAAAGTACACACCAGGCGCGGAGACTGGTATTGTCGTACGCAGTCATTAGCGGGCGGGGAGGGGAAGAGAGGTGTGAAAGCTTACTCGATTTGATCTGCCAAACGGCGTAGAGTGGAAATAAACGCCACCATTGCATCGCCACACCAATCGGGAAATCGTTCTTGCAATTCCGCGGAATCGAACAACTGCGCAAACAAAATGCGATGGAAGATGAATTGTTGGGAAAACAGCGATTCCGAAAGGAAAACGTACAAGCGGTTGTTAATGTTGGAATGCTTTAGGAGGAGTCTATTACGCAAGATTATTTCGTAGGAGGGGAAAATTTTGCTACTAGGTAAACGGTGATATGAATCACTTGTTCAGCCATGCTAATGAATCGCTTTGCGTTGAGCGAAGTGTGCCAGTAGCGCTAGACAATGGAGTATTGAAGCCGATATTTTATTGATTCTCCTCATCATTATTAGTTCTGCTTTCACGAAAGTCGAACCGAATACGCAACGTGGTAAGCGTCAAGTGATTTCGGCTTACACTGGTGAGGCTGTTCGACGAGCGATGGGCATTAACTGCTCAAAATATTCATTTTGTTTTAAGCCTCGGGCTAAATACCAAAACTGAGAAACTTTTGTGTGAAAAACGGCTGGTATTGCGACACCATGTTTCAAAAGCAGTGTGGTGACTTTTGAGAAGTACAGCAAAGTAAGTATAGTTTCATTGCATACGATTTTGCATTTTGCATCAAAACGATATGACACAATGCTATAGCAAAACAAGTAATGGTAAATCCAATGAACCGCATTCGCGCATTGAGCTGCATGTTGAAACACGCTGGAGTCTCACTACCATTTCTATTTTCTTTCTATTTCTTTTGTCATATCTGTCTACGCCTGGACAACCTGACAGTATCTCATCCTATGTCCAGTCTCTGACTGTGCGGCACTTTGCCAATCAATTTAGCACGATGTTAGCCGCACAGCACAGAATTACTGACGATTGCACATCCGTGCACTATAATTCTATATAATAAGAATATTATATAACCTGATGCTCAATTGAAATGTGAAAACACGCGACACCATTAGGCCAGAGGAACTGAACGAACCATTGCATAGAAGATTAACCCGGAAATAAATCACAATCATACGAGTTGAGCTAACTTGGGTGATACGGTTTAGCACACCGCTGGAAGGGTGATCACGAATGCAAACCTACTGCTCTCAACAAAGACATCAATCAATGGTTTGCAAGACCAAACTACAAGCACACAAATTCGATAAAGTGAACGCACTGACCGGCTTTTCAACGGGGGTCTGTGGGACGACTTGATCTTGACAACGACGGAACGCACTAGCGATGAGTTCTTCATACATCGATGGCTGTGTAAACGAACGAGGTTTTATTAGAATCACTCATTCCGGTAAAGTTTAGAAAAAGGGTTCATATTGATATACAAAAAGAGGCGAATTCCAAGGCTGGTGGCCATAGCTGGACGATGTTGATGATACCTAGGATAAGCGAGGAACCACGACAGTGGTTCTTAATGACACTTGCTTCACATACTTCGTTAGAATTTGCATCAACATGTAGGAAAAAACATGACCGAGAAAAAAGAAACCAATCTAAAAGTGTATTCATTTTAGTCATCTTTGGATATTTTGCTACTCTACACGGATGTCAAACAAGAATATATGTACGAAAGCACAAACCAGAGTCACGCAACAACAGGCGGTAAATGGTCTAGACCAAGATAGGGACAGTCAGACTGCAGCGTGCTATCGCATGAAGCTCACTATCGGTGGCAAAAGAATTCCGTACGGCATTACCTGCACAACACTGAAATAATGCGGTTGAGTATTGTAGTCAGCGCAGCCATCATCACCATCAGAGAGAGCATACATTGGTAACATCTACCGAATGCTTAACTGTCACACAACCATGAAAAAGTAAAATCCTGAAAATTGAGCTACGTATTCGACAGAAGAGTAAGCACAAACAAACTTGGATGAGGTGCGTACACCTCAAATGAAACATGCATTCCATCAAGTTTCGTGAACTAGTAGATTTACATCAGCAAGACAGCTTCCTTGCGACTTTCACTGTCGCATTAAAAAGATAGCAACCAAGAGAAAGCACCAGGAGTTCTGGCTAAATTAAACACTAGAGTACAAGTAGTTGGCGAATAACAATGGCTATCGAGTGCGAATGCGAGGTTAGCGATCATTTATAAGCGTTTTAGCACTTAATCCGGAAACACTGTGTGAGTCTGTATTTGAACAATGGAGTTTGGTGTACAAACCTCAATTAACAATAACTTCAACGGCAAAATTTGATTACCAACGTTCCTGGACTCACTGAACCTAATCCTACTGTTTCCACCTGATGAAGGCAAGAGTCCAAAACCGACAGTGGGTTGTAGGTGTGGAGGATATGAAACATAATAGACCAGATGAGCTAAATTTATTGAATGCCATCGTTTTTACTTATATCCGACCATCGGACAACTTTTCTGGCATCTAATAAACTCCTTTAAAAGAAGTGTTTTTATTCTAACATGACTAATTTTAAAGTACAACTAATCAGAGAAACCAAACGCAAAATGGTTGGGGATGTCTGTTCCTTTTACCCAGGCAGCTGGCTCGACTGTGCATGGCAGTGACTTGGAAAGACCGGAACGCTTACTCAATATCTGCGAGCGTTGATCCACTAACCGAAGCAAACTGAGTACACGAGCAGGACAATACGATGAACAAACAAGGAACTATTTCAGTATCAATGAGCAACTGACCAGCTTTGTCAATCCCCCATCAGAATCGTTCAGCTCGACTTCCCAATTCTCTTTCGACTGTAAGGACTCGACGGCTGAAGAATCAAAAAGAGCGAACAATTAGAAGAAAGAATGATGCTAATCAAGCAAGCCCATGAAAAGAAACAAGGACAGGAAATTATAAATGAAAAAACAAACAGCGCAGTGAATCGACACATTTCAAACTAAGAGAACTTGAAGTGATCATAGACAGAATGTGGCATGTTTCGCATATTCCCATCATTATCACTAAGGAACGCAGAAAAGACAATAATGAAAACAATCAAAGGCAGTGGTATGGTATGGTATGAAAGCATAAGCCTGATCCAGGCCAAGTGCCGTACAGTCAGAGACGGTGACTCAAGCAACACAAAGTGTATCGGCAAGCAAGAAATCGAGCAAAATGTCGCGTAGTGGAATAGACTCCACTTGGACTGGGATACCGACAGGTTGTAGTAAGCGGGGTTTAATTTAGGTAGTAATTTACGAACATTTGGAGTTCGTTCGATTACCACAAATGAATATGAACATTGAGTAGGCGATAAAGCTGCCCCAGTTTACACATGAAAAAAGTACGCTGATTTATTCGTTAAAAACGAGGAAAATAATAAACACGACTGAAAAAACGCAAATCACGTTTACTGCAAGATATAACAACAGCAAAGAACATCAACAGAGTGCTGTCTACGACATTGTGACACTATACAAGAAATTTGACCACCAGATTACAGTGAATTATACACGGAACGTCAAGAAAACGATAATTAGTAGATTGGAAAGAAACATGCTCATAACGGGAATTTCAAGATAACTTTCGAAGGCTTCTTCTTAAGAAATCGGCTTGATGATGTCAGTAAAAATATTGTTGATACCATTAAAAAAGAAAGACACACTGGAAATCCCGTCACCTTAAATTATTAGCGAAGATTAATGGGTGAACATAATTCAATGAAATACATGAAAAAATTGAAAATGGCAAAAAAGCAATAACCACAATATTACACCACAAAAGGACAATTACGGGTCTAGCAGTGAAACATACCATTTTGAGCGTGTTGATAGATTCCACGAACAGCATGACGACGGAGATCATGGACCAGACCGGAAAATATCTCACCAATCTCCACGGACAGCTCACTCAACGGCAGAAATGTGCAGCAATGTCTAGACAAAAAAGTTTGAAGTATCAGCAAAATGAAGAAAACGTAAGCAATTGAAAGATATCGGTACTGTAATCGATAGATACGCAGAATTGGAGAGGCATATAGGTTTGGTGATAGAGGTTAACCAATGATGCGAGGAGCGGGCCGCATATTGTGGATGCAACCCATCATGAGCGGTGTGACGTAGTTGAAGTGCAAATAATTTCCAACTTTAGTGACATACGTGGTGGAGTTCTGATTTTCTATTTCGTTTGATAAACGCCTTTGTGAGTTATAGAGGGAGGGGGGCTCACGATTTGGAGTTCATCTTCTTACTTTACTTTTGTGCGACTATCTACTCCTGGAGGATGAGTCGGCTTCAATGAAGATTCTTGGGAAGTTGGATACAAAGCGGCGTCCCCAGCACCACCCGGCGTTTGTTCAAGTCAGCTTCTCTAGCCTTTGCACAACCAAGTGCGGCCAGCAAGGCAGCAGGGAGTTGCCAGAAAGAGGTGGTTCCAGATTTTTCATCAGGGTTTTCTCCCGAAGCCTTTCCCGCGATCGGGTATCCCGCAAGGCAGCGGAGGTTTAAAATCAGGGTTTTTCTTCCCTTAGATGAAATGCCCTCCCAGGCTAACGAGATCCATCTGCCCAAAGCAAACTGGCTTTCAGGCGCTAGTCACTCCCCCTCGCCCCTTCTCCTGTTGGTAGAAGCAGGTTCGCCGGGCTCGGGGAGCCACTCGTGCAGGCCAGAAGCTGGACTTGGTTGTCAGAGGCTATTTGAGTTTGGGATGGTGACAACCCTGCGAATACCAATTTCACACGAAAATCAAATTGCTCCGTGACAACCCTGCTTGATAAGGAGAAACTCACAAGAGACTGCTTTGGGAATGAAAACAGGCGCCTTAATAATGACGTGTTGAGTGCGTATTGTATGCATGAATGCACAAGCCTGATCCAGGCAAAGTGCCGCACAGTCAGAGACTGCATATTACAGAAGCGACTGTGAGATACTTGAATACAGGTTAAAAAGTTCTAGCTCGCACACCGCATTTAGTATAACGGTAGTATGGCAGTTAAGCATTCGGTACATGCTACCTGTGTAATGCCATCTCTGATGGCGACGATGATGATAGCACAGGGCATTGGATGATCAGTTCACAGATTATACGAGATTGCAAGCTAAGACCCGTGATGTATGACGATAAAACAAGGGACCCTGATATCCAAAATAGCTGTATATAATTAGAATTAAGGAGTGGTTTCGTGGTCTCGTAATGAACATCTGATTGATTTGCGAGTACCAAATTCACACGAAAATGAAATTTCTCCCTGATAACACTATCTGATAAGGAGAAACTCACAAGTAGACTGCTTTGAGAATGATGGTATGAAAGCACAAGCCTGATCCCTGCAAATTGCCGCACAGTCACAGACTGCTTTGAGAATGTAAACTGGCGCCTTAATAATGACATATTATAGAAGCGACTGTGATATACTGGAATACATGTTAAAAAGTTCTATCTCGCGCACCGCATTTAGTATAGCGATAGTATGGCAGTTAAGCATTCGGTACATGCTACCTGTGTAATGCCATCTCTGATGGCGACGATGATGATAGCACAGGGCATTGGATGATCAGTTCACAGATTATACGAGATTGCAAGCTAAGACCCGTGATGTATGACGATAAAGCAAGGGACCCTGATATCCAACATAGCTGTATATAATTAGAATTAAGGAGTGGTTTCGTGGTCTCGTAATGAACATCTGATTGATTTGCGAGTACCAAATTCACGCGAAAATGAAATTTCTCCCTGATAACACTATCTGATAAGGAGAAACTCACAAGTAGACTGCTTTGAGAATGATGGTATGAAAGCACAAGCCTGATCCCTGCAAATTGCTGCACAGTCACAGACTGCTTTGAGAATGTAAACTGGCGCCTTAATAATGACATATTATAGAAGCGACTGTGATATACTGGAGACTGCTTTGAGAATGTAAACTGGCGCCTTAATAATGACATATTATAGAAGCGACTGTGATATACTGGAATACATGTTAAAAAGTTCTATCTCGCGCACCGCATTTAGTATAGCGATAGTATGGCAGTTAAGCATTCGGTACATGCTATCTGTGTAATGCCATCTCTGATGGCGACGATGATGATAGCACAGGGCATTGGATGATCAGTTCACAGATTATACGAGATTGCAAGCTAAGACCCGTGATGTATGACAATAAAACAAGGGACCCTGATATCCAAAATAGCTGTATATAATTAGAATTAAGGAACGGTTTCGTAGTCTCGTAATAAACATCTGATTGATTTGCGGTCAAACAGATCGCTTTGGGGGGCAAGACAGAGAAAGCCGCAAAGATGTATGCATGTATGAATGAAAACACAAGCCGCCGCTGCACAGATTTGATTGCACGTTGGCTAAAATACGGTTACGTTGCCCGGGCCTAGATGGATATGAGAATGAAAATAAAACAGAAATGGCAATGAGAATCCAAAGGGGTTTTCGAAAAGAACCACCGCGTCAATGCCGATGTGGGAATGTCTGTTGCATGTGGACAATGTGTGGATTCATCGAGATGATTCAACTGTATTCTGTCATCCAACTGTTTTCTCACTGTTCCGGTAAAACAGGGTGACAACCACTACCACAGCCTACGGAGAGTTTCAAATGCGTGTCACAGTTCCCGAACGCACGGTCATTTTTGACCGAATTATTTGGAATTAGTCAAACTCACCGGAGTTCGACGATGCATTGTGGAAGCCAGTCGACAACGGCGTTGGTCTTCGAACCGGCACCGACTTCTTCCAAAATTTGATCCCGCAACACGTTGGTGAGAACATCAACTAGTTCATGGTTGATTTGCTGTACAACGGTGGAACGAGCATTTGGTTATGCGGTTGGGAGAGATACGCTTGGATTAACTAAAAAGTTATCAAATCCGCTTCAGGAGTAAGCATGCGACAAAAGTGAATAATTTTAATGGACAGCGAATTGTAAAGCGAAAACAACAGGCTAATCATGGAGAAATATGAGCACGATCTTTATTATCTCAAACCCGACGGAACATACATTAGATACAATCCAGACTACGCATAAACGAGTGAAAGAAGTGTCTTCCAAAGCGCGAGAAAAAGAGAATCAGGTTAATACATAACTCAAGAAAGCGAAAGGTGCTTAGAGTAGCAGGTTTGGAACTCAAAAGGGGTTTGGAAAGATGACGAAGAAAGGCCCAGACTCACACACACACCTGGCTGTGCCCACCACACGACTGACAATCAACAACTTTTTTCATTAGCAAAAAACACAACCGACTACAAACCTGTGGCAAATTGCTCATTCATTAGTCATCAAAGGATTAGTGGCGGTTAATCAAACGATTTATCAGGCAGTGTGACGGTAGATTTACGAGCACACACACACCGCGTGATAGCCGAAAAGCGGTTAAACAAGCAAGGGCCACCCATTAACATGAGGAGCGTCGACACGGTTGACGGATTCAATTGAGAACAGCTGTGCATGCAAAATATGCCGCGACCGTACAGCTGTTAGGCGCCATCCCGAAATAAAATGATACCCCGATATTCAGGAGAGAAAAACAGATAAAGAGATGCGGAAAATTGAAGGACTAAGTGGTTTTCACAGTTCACTAACGGACCGAAAAAACCAAAACAAGGGGAAGTGTGAGAGACTAAGATAAAACAGGATTTAAACATCATGGAGACAAAGCAAAGTATGAAGAAGGAATAGCTTTACAAAGAATAGCAAATGGTTCAGGGGTTCAAGAACTCTTAATAATTTCGCCTAAAGAGAACACACAATCTTATTGTTACTATAATGCCATTTTCTGTATGTGTTTGCATCGCCCGACACCATCGTGGCGGCACTTCAAAAGATTTCAGGCATGTACACATTATTATCGTGCCATGAAAAATTGCGTGGCGATCTACCTACCACAAGAAACAAAAGCAAAAAGAAAGCTGTCTTGCTATGGCTCTGCCCGTTCACAAACTGAATGCGTATTCTATCCGTGCTATATGCACCTCATCCCAGCATTACACGTGGTTACTTTTACAGATTCCATAGGGTTTATTGAGTTCCATCCTTCCATATCTATCTGGTGTGCTATACCTCTTCGGCAGTTAAGCACGAGGTACTTGCCAACGATTATGCTGACCTATGTGTGTATATACGTAAGTATTTATTAATTCCGACATATCATGGATTTTCGGCAGTTATCCATTCCGTACATTTTATTCGTGTACTGATGTCCTTGATGATGACGATCTATCTATTTATTTATATATGTATATCTATTTATCTTTCTATCCACTTAGGTACACTATCTCAATCAATCACATAGTAAAAGCAAAACCTTCAACACAAGCGCAACGTGAGATGGGATCAACTTTCAAAAAACAATGGATTGGTAATGCAGCACGCGATCTATGAGTATGTGTGTATGGTATGAAAGCAGAAGCCTGATCCAGGCAAAATGCCACACAGTCACAGACTGTCAGGTTGCTCAGGCCTAGAGAGATATGAGAAAATAGAAATGGAAATTTAAGCGAGACTTCAACGTGTTTCAATATGCAGCTGACAGCCGGTGGCCAATCAATTTAGCACAGAAGTACTGTACGATAGCACATGTGTGCCGATCTATGGACATAAAAGAGCATGAACGAAGTCGGTAATGTAACAATAACGTACCGTCCATGTGGCTGCTGGGTTATCTTGAGAAGACGGTTCGGCTTTCTAGAATACGAAAGGGTGAAATATCAAACGATCGTTTAATTGACTATTTATGTAATAAAATAGACAAGGAGAAAAACAGACACTATGTTGCGCTAATCGATATACAACAGTTCCACTAAAAAACATTACCGTCCTTAGCAAAGTACATGTGTTGAGTCGTACATTGCTCGCATTCAGTGAAGGCCGGTCATGGATGAAAAAATAATCCAATTCTAGCTCGCTTGCGATGGTTAGGATACGTTTGAACAATGCCTCACCACCGTTTGCCATACAGCGCCTTATTCACTAAACCTGGTGCTATGATTGAATTTTGCTGCTAAATACTTTATGACCATTTTCTACTCTTATTGTAATACACACCATACTCTCTTTGCAGCCATTCTACTCCAATTGTGAATTGAATAAAGCCTAGCTTACAGGC
This sequence comes from Atriophallophorus winterbourni, assembly GCA_013407085.1. Classification (NCBI taxonomy): domain Eukaryota; kingdom Metazoa; phylum Platyhelminthes; class Trematoda; order Plagiorchiida; family Microphallidae; genus Atriophallophorus; species Atriophallophorus winterbourni. The sequence continues at coordinate 86,457 of JACCGJ010001611.1, forward strand.
AATCATTCTTCTCACTTGTTTGTTTGATCGATCAATCAGAACACCCGGCAGAGGCTGAGAGAAACATGGTGATCAGTCAATGTTGTGGCGAACTGCAATAAGGAGGCTCAGGGCAGCACTGAGCTAAGTGGGACATATTCATTTGCCAAATCGTTGATTGGAAACCTGACACGCGATATGGCTACAAAACAAAGTCAGTAGCGTCAATGTAGTCAATTGTGTGTGCCATGATTTTTATGCGACATCATTTATCGTACTTGAACAAACAAATCGATGCTGAATCGCACGCAGTAAAGCTATGAAAAACATTGTGATTTTTAAATGCATTCGCATATTCCCTTCGCCCACTTTGTTTTCACGGGTTTGCTTATCAGCTTATTGTGATGCTGTCTGAAACCAGCTCTGAACTTCATGACGATGATTGAGATGTGTACTAACAAAAGGATCTGACAAACTGTGCACTTGTTGACCACAAAGAGTAGTATCCGCATCGATAATTGAACTTGTTAAGGACACACAACAGTTTCGCTTTACTTATCATATGGAGATACACGCGGGTTGAAAAGCTAATAAGCCGAGCCGAATAAGCAAGGAAACGGAACGATGAGAAAATAAATTTGAAGAGTTAAAAGTTTATCAAAATTAAGTGATGGAAAACCACGTACCAGATCCGCGGACGTTTTCATGCGCTCTGCCACGAGGAATTTCCCGGATACATACGCTGCACCCAATCTCCAAAATTGAATGACATGCGTGGAGAACAGATCGCAGACAGATTTGACCAATTCCAACATGGGAACCGCAATATCTGGCAACAGTAAGTAAGCAGAGAATAACATAAGATGATGGTCATGGCCGAGAATTGGCAGAAAATTGGAATAAGATGGGGACATGTGTCATCCCGGTAGAGATTTCTCTGGGCTTATCTCGTACCGAAAAGCGGTTTACATGCGACTATTTTCAAAAGAATTCGGGAGCCACAAGACAAAGCAAACGGTGAAGCTAATTAGATAAATACGTATCCACGTACCGTTAAAGATGCATCTCAACGAAATCACCACTGGATAATTTTACAAATCCCAACATCCATAAACATAAGCAATGTGTTGCTTACATCCCCCGCACTTAAACACCACTACCGGTTTCTGGCTGTTTGACGTCATCAGGTGGAAACAGTGTGAACAATACATTGCTTTAGTCATCCATGAGCGCCTTGAGTGCTTGACCAGGAATCACTTTGGGATTCTGTGTTTGAACACCGTGGCATTCAAGTATAACTTTGTTCATCAATAAACATTATTTTATACTTTCTGCTACGTGTCTACTGAATGAATACAGGCTAAAGGCTAAAGGTTAACATGGACATAGCGTCAATTACAGTCAACTATTTGGTCTAGTGCAATTATTCTTGCTACTTGCCTAGCTCCAAATCTTTTCAAAGAAGTACTATCTGGGATGCAAGAGTCATTTAAAAGGTTACCTAAAAGGTAACATGGAACTTCGTGGCATGGTAAGAAGAAGCGAGATTCGCCTAACTACCGAAAACCAATAAATTCAATGAAGCAATAGATCCACATTAAGAAAATGTGAGATTCGCGGGAAGGAATTTGAATAAGATGCAGAGGCGTAATTATGATGGCTAGAGTCGTGAAATGATTCGGCGTGGTGTCAACTTCAGTTTAATGACAACCGATGCACCATCGTTACTGTATCAGACAGAAGCGAAGTTGGTTGTTTAAATCGAGAAATCAAAGATGCAAGAAACATACAATGGGAACAGTAGTAAAATCGTCGATTGGGCAAAAAACCGAAGGCACAATAAGATGTAAATCATTGGTAATTATAGCTTGACGCATACATAGTATGATGTTCCCTGTGCACTATCCCACGATAACAGCAAACCCAGCTGTCACAAGATGAATAACGCTCACTGGTAGGTCATCTTGACAAGAACAGCAGATTGGCGGAGTGAATCAATTCGCGCAAGGTAATGAGGTAGTCAACGAAACATAACATTGCCAACAGCATAAACATCGGAAGCTAAGAAAGAAAATTAAAAATAACGTCGCGTTTACTCGGGCAATCTGGAACAAGCAATTGACAGACTGCGTGTATGTCAAACACAAACTACCGGAACTAACTGATGTCCCAGTGACACGCTGCGAGTAAGCACGGGAGGTTGACAAGTCCAAGTTGGAAATACATCAACAAACTACAAGTCGTATTAAATTATGGATTGCGAGGAAACGAGCGAAATAGCTAAAACATGGCAGAGTTTAAGCCAAGGTAAGAAGCTGGATCAGGCTTGTGATTTCATACATACATACATAACAGTAAGCAAGCCATGGCGCACCGCTAGAACAGAAGCGTGAAACGAATACAGACATTTTAAACCACGGATATAGGTCCTTCAAAGTGACCCTGTAAAATGGACGAGGATGTAGAGTGAAACCCACAAGTGTTAGTTGGATCTCGACTACCCCTAGTGAACTTGGTGTGCCCAGAAGCAGGATCAGATTCCTCGAGGGCGCGAATGAGTTCACAGGATCTTTTCTAGCAATCTTTCAAAGCCAATTTAGGCAACTGGGTGAAAAGACTGAAATTTCAAATCCCTAACATCACCAATGCAACAAGCATCAGACCACCGAATCTCTTGATAAGCCGACCATATCAGCCCAACAAAATTGATATTCTTGCCAAACAGATGCGAAATCTTTCATCAAGTACCAACTATTAAGCTAGTCCGTTACAAAGGTAATTGTGGGGTCAGTAAGATATTCAGGTTTTGACAAGAAATTGAAACGATAAAACTGATTCTCCATGGAAAGTAAGTTTTAACAGAGAACAGATCAGTCGGAACTCTGTCCATAAATGAATACCATCCACGATGAACAGATCGCACAGGAAGAGTGTCTCAAGTGCTGAAATTGTTAGAACCGAATAGCAAGATGGGCCTGCTAAAAATTTTGCAAGTTGAAGACGGATAAAAACACATGAGGATTGGTGTGTTGCGGCAACATTGTAAGAGGATGCGATCGCATCGTGTGCAGTAATGATTTTGTTAACGAATGAACAGTTGATGAAACAGCTAGAAATGAGCATGTTCCAGTTGTTGCACTAAGTTTCTGCTTGAACAAAATCCATATCGTCGGATGTGCATGTGATGAAAATGCATGTAAGTATGGATTTTGGTTTCAAGCCCATGGGTTTTACCACATCTACATGTGATTGAACAGAGTGATCGTACCAGTCTTATCCAACAGTGGCCTACAACCTCAACAAGGCTCAGCTTAAATCTAACTACTAACTGAAAGGATGTGCGTTGATGCTTGATACTCGGCTAGCATGGTATGAAAGTAGAAGCCTGATCCAGGTAAAGTGCCGCACAGTCACAGACTGCATGTGGGCGAAGATACTGTCAGGTTTCCCAGGCCGAGACAGATATGAGAAATAGAGAATAAAGATTACTGGCTAACAAATAATAATCATAACAGCTGTTTCAGATGTTTGCTACGGGCAGATGGATCAGCCACAAAAGATCAACTACAACGGAAAATAATATAACGAGAGCTACAAAACCCTAGTTGTTACTTACTACGATTAATTGAAACAATGAACACTACTTCGTATCAACGTCACAAGGATTTCGATAGAGTTTGAAGATCAGTGATACAACAACACTAATTACGTCAATGGGCCCTTAAATCAAAACTTAACCAATCTTCAGTCACACATTGAAAGCTGATGTCACGCTGAATGGCTAATAAAGATGAATGAAAAAAGGATGAGGTAAATCGGAAAACCTCACCTCTACGGACTGTGGCGCTAGCAAGAGGACGACGGGAAACGATCCTCGAGGTGTCCGTTTTCTTAATGGTTCCCGTTTGACTCGGAACATTCGTCACCTCACGGAAGCGGTTTTTATACGTGTGCGCCTGTTCAATAAGCCAATCCTTGAACTTGAGCAAACACTCGTAGGTTGGATCAAAGTCGACCTCCAATTGAACCAGGTAGCTGTCAACGAATCGAAAATTATACATTGCCACAAGGCGAGGAATGAGAATACAACGCACGAAAGATGACCAACGTACGAGATTTTTCGTTTTGCATCTTCAAACTCAATTGGCATGGTGGACAATTGTTGGCGCAGCAGCAAGCGAAACTTCGAAATCACGTCATCAACGTCACCATAAACTGGAAATATAATATGGGAGCAGATCATTTTGAAGCATATTGCATACAGTTGAATAATGGTTACGGTCAGGTAGATTGCAAATATGGTGACTGAAAGATTACATAGATTCAAAAAGCTTCCTGTTGTACAACACTAGCAGTAATCAACGTCATTCATCATCATCATCTTCATTACCCCGGTTTAAAGCGACAAGTGCTCAATTTCCAAACAATTCCGACTCGTTAAAAACAAAGCAAGGTAGGGAAGGGTGGGGCCTAAAAACTTCTAAACCGGTAGAAGAAAAAGTGAAGTGGTGCGGGAAGCTTGCTATGAAGCGTATCAGTGAAAACAACAAAGAAGCTGTCATGCTGATGTCGCTTTACGCGTTCACAACACTTGGTGAACACAATAAACATTTTCAACATTTACTTAGCAATACATGGTATGATGGTATGGTATGAAAGCACAAGCCTGATCCAGGCAAAGTGCCACACAGTCAGAGACTGCACGTGGGCAATATTACTGTCAGGTTGCCCAAGCCTAGACAGATATAAGAAATAGAGAATACAGATGGTAGTGAGACTCCAGCGTGTTTCAGCATGCAGCTCATTATCCGTGGCCAATCAATTTAGCACGGTGTTAGCCGCACAGTACAGAAGTACTGTACGATTGCAAATCCGAGCAATACATACATCTCCCGCAAAGTGAGGTTCGAATAAAGACGGACATCTCCCGGTAAAGATTCATTGATTAGCTTTACCAAGTTCCAAATGCGTTCTGTTGAAAGGCAAAAATGAGTTATTGATAACCTAGCTTGATTCGAGAAAGGAATGCTTGTCAAGTGTTTACTTAAGTCAAGTTAACGAAAGGGTCGACAAGTATGAGGACCCAAATAGAAAATTAAATGTGGGTTGATGATCTAATTCATGAGTTTGAATAATCGGAAAGACTTTCACGTTGATGGAGATATTAATGAAATACCCAAAAAGTGCAAAAATCACGATTGAGGAAAAAATAACGTAAAAAAATAACACGGTCAATGTTGGACAAGTGGTAATTCAAGAAACGACAACCCAACTAGTCTAATAAAGATACCAAAATTTACCACGTCGAAGTACTGGAACATCCGAATTAGAAAATAGCGATTTTGCGCGCAAGTAATCATTCAGCACAAGGTTGTAATCGCCCTGGGAAGAATTAAAAAATACGACAAGTTGTTACTCACAAGTAGCACATCACTTTAAATAATAGCTGCGCGAAACAGCTGGTTTGAAAAACGAAACGGATATAACAGCACTACCCGTCTAGCGGTGAATAACAACTTGCTGATGCAATCACAATTCATTAGGCAACACAATTATTTGTTGGACTTAAAGATTACAATATAGTAGTATTCAAAAGCAGGAAAATTCAACCAAACGACTTCATACCAAAAATGAATATCGACAGTATGAAAGCACTAGCCTGATCCAGGCAAAGTGCCGCACAGTCAGAGACTGCACGTGGGCTAAGATACTGTCAGGTTGCCCAGGCCTAGACAGATATGAGGGGGAGATAGAAATGATAGTGAGACTCAAGCGTGTTTAAGCATGCAGCTCACTATCGTTGGCCAATCAATTTAGCACGATGTTGTCCGCACAGGACAGAAATGCTGCACGATTGCACATCCGTGCAATATCGACAGTTACCAAAACAAGTTAACAATTGAAAACTAACTGTTGATGCAATTAAAATGATGAGAAAATAAAAACGCGGATAGATTACTAATGTTTTCTTTTGCTTGCGTTTAAAGCACTTGCACACTACAGCCGGTTTCTTGCTGTTTGCCGTCATCCGGTGGAGACAGTTAGATTTATTGAAGCTTGAAACAGTGGTAAAGTGGTAAACAAAGCTATGATTCAAAACCACAGTTAAATAGGTTTCGTATGACGAACCACGATGTTCAAATAAAGAAAAACAGCGTTATTCTCGGTCGAGGGCTCAAAATTTTGAACAAGGATGCAAAAATTAATTTGCAACATATGCCAAAAAATTACAATTTTGCTGCATACGATTTCATTTTAAAATAAAAATTCCTTCTAGGAAAATTGTTTGACAACATCAGAAAATAATTGCAAGTTGGCAAATACCGAGAGGAAATTATCATGAATCTAACGAGGGAACAAGAGGTTAGCGGATGCTGCTAAATGGAGATGAAAACGTTCAACCTAACGTACCACATTGCGGGCGAGCATCCGTTTTCGTTTCAGTTACATAAATTAAAAACAATATAAAACCAAACGCCAGAGTATGATGATGATGATGAAAGCACAAGCCTGGTCCAGGCAGTGCCGCAAAGTCAGAGACCGCACATGGGCTAAGATATTGTCACGTCGCTCAGGCCTAGACAAATATGCCAAAGAAAATAGAAACGGTAGTGAGAGTACAGCGTGTTTCAGCATGCAGCTCACCACCAGTAGCCAATCAATTCAGCACGGTGATAGCCGCGCAGCACAGTCAGAGTAGCTGCGATTGTACAACGTATCAGCATCGCGAATAGTGCAACAGTTCCAAATACAAGAGAAACCAGATAATAAAGCTAACAGATAGCAATTCACCTTTGCGATATTTGTTCGTATGGAGTGTGGCAAATTGAACAAAAATTGATAACGTTGCATGACTCCAATTGCGTTTCGAGTGGATTCGACGCGATCTTTCCGTTTCAATATGCCCTCGAACAGCTGATGACCGAGATTGCGCGATTCTAGGACGAGTGAGAAACAAGAATACACAGTCACAAACGGTAAACCACCAGATGCACCTTAAACGATTATCAACAGTAACCGAATGCAAAACGCCCCCTGTATATTGATGCGTTTTCGTTCAAATCTCTCGCACTTACAGTTAACTACCGGTTAGATAGGTTGGCAATCAAGCAGTAATCATATATTGCATGGCTACACCGTGTTAAATTGATTTGTCAACGAGCTGCAGTTGCAGTTTCCTCGTCAGTAACTCTTGCATTTATGTCTCCGCACGGATGTGCAGTACTTCAGTGCTGTGCAGCCAACACCATGCTAAATTGATTGGCCATCGGTGGTGAGCTGCATGCTGAAACACTGAAGTCTAAAAGGGCATTTCTATTCCTATTTTCTTTCTCATATCTGTCTAGGCCTGGGAAACCCGACCGTATCTTAGCCCACGTGCAGTCCCTGACTGTATGTATGTATGAAAGCACAAGCCTGATCCAGGCAAAGTGCCGCACAGTCAGAGACCGCATGTGGGCTAAGATACTGTCAGGTTGCCCAGGCCTAGACAGATATGAGGGGGTAAATGAAAATAGAAATGGTAGTGAGACTCCAGCGCGTTTCAGCATGCAGCTCACTACCGTTCGCCAATCAATTTAGCACGGTGTTAGCCGTACAGCACAGAAATGCTGCACGGTTGCACATCCGTGCGGCACTTTGTCTGGATCAGGCTTGTAATTTGATGGTATACCACAATAGATACTAGGTGATGAAGGCATACACACGGACACCGGTAATGAAGTATAAGTACTTCTGAGCGTTTCAGCGCTTGACCAGAAATCACTCTGTGATCCTGTTGTTGGACATCGTAGTTCATTGCATGAATTCTGTTCGAGAGTCGTTTTAAAGCCAAACCTTGTCCCTTATTGTTTTATGATTGTACAATACTAGTCATGGTTGTATGTAAACAGTAATGCTGAGCTCTCTCACACACACACACACAACGCAAACAATAGCTAGATTGCTCAAACAAAGATTTGATAGACAGAACCCATCCATAGCACAAGGCAGAGGCAAGAAAACTGTTGTAAACCATATTGCGGAAGAAACGGGAATGCACAATGAACTCACCGGACAAGGCCGCTTCGACTGGAAGTTCATAATGACTTGATTTGTCAACACTCTTTTCCGAGATCAGTTTCACTCGTAGCGCTAAACAAGAAAAACAGCCATCGAATCATGGTGGCATTCGTCAATACAAACAAATAGAATTCGTAGTATGGTATGAAAGCACAAGCCTGGTTCAGGCGAAGTGCCGCACAGTCAGAGACTGCATGTGAGCTAAGATACGGTCAGGTTGCCCAGGCTTAGACAGATATGACTAAAGAAATGGAAATGGTAGTCTGACTCCATCGTGTTTTAGCCCGCAGCTCACTACCGTTGGCCAATCAATCTAGCACAGAAACGCTGCATGATAGCACATCCGTACTTCGTTTGTACGTAAGAAATCACAAGCTAGAATATGGAAGATGGCGAGTAATTGGAAAAAACGGCATATTGATAAGAATCTAGCACGTCTCTCATGATGAAGCAGGAGGTTCAAGCAACAATGACAGCGAGTTTAGCAAGGACGAGTGCGTGGAGCAACATAGTGCACTATGGTACCTTGCACAAATTATAGTCGATTACAACGCACAACAAAACTGGATATGTTAGAGAGGTTCTGGCAAGTGTGAGGTGTTGCGATTGGCGAGTCAGTACGTTACGAAAAAATAACCACCACATTAAATTGAACTAAAAAGCAAGGAGATAATTTCCCGGGGTTAATGTGTGTGTGTGTAAAACCTTCAAAACTCACATTCCATTCCGGACAAACAGCGGAAAATCAATACCAAGTTGGTCCGTATCACATTGACTGGTTCACTTGGACCATCCGATCGAAGACTTTTACGGAAGTTGTTGTAGGTCACTGTCAAATCATTCGAACTGAAAAAGAAAAACACGTCAGTCCGCATGCAGGAAAGCTGGAAAATTCTAATTACTCGCCTACATAAGAAGCGCATTTTGGATGCTCTACTACGATTAACAACAGGAAACGTGGAGATTGAAAGAAAGCAGCAAAATGCAGGTCTCAAACTACGAGCTGGCAAAAAAAACGCGCAAACATGAAACAAGTGAACTTGAGGTGCAGTCAAAAAGCTACGTGGGGGAATTATGATTGAGTGTGTAGGAAATCACAATTTCACAGCCAAATAAAGTGTGACAATGTCAGACGTATGTTGAGTGAGTTCCTTTCAGGATACCCAGAAATGTAACAAAGAGATAATGACAGTAAGACTAAGGCGTGTTCCCACACGTAGCGCACTACTCACGGATATGCGATCTTGCAGCACTGCTTACACCGTGTTAAATTTATTTGCCACCGGTAGTGAGCTGCATGTGGAGTCTCCCTGCTACTTCTATTTCAATGTTTCTCATATCTAAGCATGAACAACCTGATAGTATCTGAGCCCACGTACAGTCTATGACTGTGCGGCAATTTGATTAGATCAGGCTTGTGCTTTCGTACATACATCAACAATAATCGAATTAGCAAGGTTTACAATAAAAACGGGGTTTCGAGGTTTGAGTTGTAAAACTTGAACGACAACAACGTTAGCAACCACAAACCGATTTCACGATTAGCAATTCTTTAAGGCCTTAAAGTGGGTAAACGGTCTATGGCAGCATACATTGTTCGATGTTGACCATGGATGTTCAGTTCAAACACACGAAGATTTAATACCCCTATCCAACGGGTTTCATAATCACGCAGTCTGATTCGAGATAAATCCCACAGCGATGTGACATACCAGGTGGATCAACGGCATTTGACCGGTGGGATCGTCGTTCAGCAGCAAAAGCAAAACAATTTCTCCCGGCCTGAAAATGACGCTTTGAGTTAGTTCTTCAGAGTAAGCGGCCGCTAGTTCCTGAGCGTGCTAATACAGTGCTGATTGGAAGATTGACGGAATAACTCGCTGCTAGAATATCTGATTTACTTTAACGGAAGCCTTTGTTGTAAAGAGTTAAGTGACATGAAAAGATTTTAAATTTAAGAAAGCGCAGCTTTAAACGGCGCTGTTCATTGAACGGTGACGGGGGCGTGTTTAGTTTAACCACATACAGCACGTGACGAAAGCAAACAAAGTACAAAAATTGAATCGGGGCGAAAACAAGCACAACGCATCGTTTAAGGCTATCAACAATGATGCGCACATGGCAAAACGATGGAAGATAGAACTTCAAACAATTGAGTCAAACCCTTTCGGAAATAACACTACGCTTTCATCATTAAGAATGAAGTGCAGTATAAGGAAATAAATACAGCCGATAGAAAAAGTCGACGACAGAGTTTGTGTTTGCTGTGCACATCAAGTGTGGACAATCCCAGCTTGTAACTGAAAATAAAAAAACAGTTGTCAAAACACTAGGCTTTGAGATAAGGGCTTAGTAAGAGACGCAACTCTACCGTCCTTAGTTGCGGAACATAAAGGGTGCGTTTGCTGCAATGCGGAAGAAACATTGCGACTATAACAGAAACGAAAACGCAACGACCGCTCTTGTGGAGTAAAATTGCCAAAACACACGAAACTGTTGTTAGTGGCATTCCATTTGGCAGCAGAGAAGTACTGCACACTTGCACATCCGTGCAACAATAAATAAACGCCTTCGGATGGTACTCACCCACAATTTTTGTAAAATTTCAGTAAAAAGAGCATCGGATCGAAATCTTTCTCCGTGAGTTGCACCGAGCCGGAAACTATGAAGACAAGAAATTTAAATTATGAGTAACTCAATAAGAGCAAGCACACCAATCGTGATCTATCATAAAACAGAGAAATTAACGCTATGGGTAATATTAAATCAAGTACAATTTCGGAATCAAAAAATGTGAGCTCAGGTAACGCACGTAGTTACTTGACAACAATGATAAATATTTTAATAGTTTACCTGGGTAGATAGTACTTAATTCCGTGTCCGAGATCGGTATACTAATACGGGATCTTTCAGACATTGGTAGCCCAGTTGATGGATCGAGTTCTCCACCAACCGTGCCTGCGCCAGCTGATGCACCAATACCTTCTCTACCGGTTTCGTGGGCATGTTCAAATATCGCTGGGCAATGCCGACGCTCGTCTGCAGGCCAATAGTGAACGGATGTTTGCGCACCTATATTGGATAAAATGCAAACATTTAAGTAAATGACGATGGAATATTAGTAGACATTACTTGTCTATTTAAAAGCAACAATAAAGGATGGCGTGTTTTATAGGATCTGGTTTTACAGACCATTGAAGATACAATGGCATGATGTGAAAGCACAAGCCTGATTCAGGCAAAGTGCCGCACAGTCACAGACTGCATGTGGGCTGAGAAACCGTCAGGTTGAAGATACAATAGTACAAATGGCACACCGAAACAACAATCTATCAGGACTTACCGACACTACGCTTAACCGTTTGACGATAGCTCACCGACGCAGTACCGAATTTATCACCATTAGTCACCACCACAATATCTAATTCACCCTCTCCCAAAGGTGTAATAGCAGAGATGTGCTTAGGGGAAAACCATTGTGCAGTAGGACCAACATCGATTTGATTGATGAATACATGTGTTAAATCACTGGCAGTTTGCCCGAAATTTTCACCGCGAATGGTAAGCTTGATGCCAGGAGTTCCTTCATTTGGCGAAATACCAGTGACGTGAGGAGGAAGGCCACTGCCTTTTGGCATTGATATAGTCGAAAATTTTCGTGTGCTGAAAACAGTTTAAATCAGAGTAGAAGAGTGAAACACATGTAGCAGGTTAACGCAAAAAATGATGGCAAAACATACGACGAAGTGATAAACTCATAACTTCTATGTTGTCGGGGATAAATGATTTCAAAAAAAAACATTTGGAATGAAGCAATCAAATGATACAATAGAATATTGCACCAGAAATTGCGTATATAATTATTTTTTCGTTACGTTACACAACTAACCGCGTTCGAGAAAAGATGACGCGACCTCCTACTAACTCGCCACCTAGAATTCATCGCATCATAACGAAAAGGTCACAAGCAGTAGCCGACTACTTTAGCGAACCACTCGCTTTGTATTTTCAGTGCTCATTAGTTACGTGGGAAGTGCCAGATGGCGGAAAGAATAAATTATTGCTGCTACAATTAAAGGAAAACCTAGTAACTCATGAAATTACCGGTCATATCACTTCTGATATTACCTGAAATAATTGAATTAATGATCACAGTTAATGTTCACAGAAAAGTTCGGACCTCGTTGCAGGCGACCAACATATTACTTTTAGGTAGTAAAGATCATACATCGTACAGAGACTGAGCTAAGAGACGCGTTCCAATCTCTTTGAAAGTATGATTATATATTTTACACAATCATTTAAAAAGGACAAAGTGCCACCCTTTGGGTGTGGGCGTGATACTACCCGGTTGCCCAGGCCGAAGTAGAGGAGTTGATCTTGAGGACTCCCACCTAAAGCCTTTGGCCCGAAAGCCTAACCCGCAAGGCAGCGGAGCGAGATTAAGGATCGCACCTATCGGGGCCGGATACTGTAGGTACAGTTCACAAGCCATTCGCGAGGTAGAGGCCAAGCAGGGACTCCCGACATCATCCCAACCAGTCGAGCCGGTGATCCTTGTGGATTCATACGCCTCTTCTGGTATACAATGTCCGCGAGGGACAAGGAGACTGTGTTTGTCTGGCTTCTCACCATTGACCAACCTGGTATGAGTAGCTCTGAAGATGCCACGAAGACATCACCCAGTATATCTCAAGGATCATCGAGGGCACGCAATCCGCTGCACCACTGGCTTTGAAATGATAAGTAATTGCTCTGATTTTCAAAAAAGGAAAGGCGCGATTACTGTGACAATCTTAGCCCACGTAACAGATCTTGACTGTGTGGCACTTTTGCCTGGATCAGGTTTGTGCTTTCATACCATACTTGGACATCAATTCGGGTATCTCCTCATTTCAGCGGATCCTAAAATAATGTCCTCCATCTTGCTTCATCGGTTGAGTGACAAACAGGAAGAGAAAATCCGTGAGGAACTTACTAAGTTGTGTACCTGTCGATGATGTATAGATCAAATCTACACAATCCGTGAATTTCGGAAGTGATGCCAAGCGTTTTATAGACATCTTAAAAGTATTATATTGAAAACCTTTATCAGGGTACGAGTGGCGTCTTTCACGGTAGAAAAAACGTTGAACTGGCTTGTTATGGATATCTTGTGTGCGACTATCTCCTCCCGGAGGATGAGTCGGCTTCAATTAAGATTCTTGGGGAATTTGGGTACACAGCGGCGTCCCCATAACCACTCGTCGTTTGTTGGAGTCAACATCTCCAAACCTTTGTACAACCAAGTGCAAGGCAGCAGAGAGTTGTCGGAAAGAGGTGCAGTACACCAACTGACCACCGCATTTTTTAATCAGGGTTTTCTTCCGAAGCCTTTCCCGCGATAGTGGTATCCCGCAAAGCAGCGGAGGTTCAAAATCAGGGATTTCCTTCCCCTAGATGGACTGCCTTCCCGGGCTAGCGAGCTCCATCTGCCCGGAGCAAACTGGTTTTCAGACGCCAGTCACTCGATCTCGCCCTTTCTCTTGTTAGTAGAAGCAGTTTCCACGGGCTCGGGGAGCCACTCGTGTTGTAAGATTAACAGTCGAAGAAAATAGTATCTCTCGAAAGTCGAACCGTGCCGGTTAGAAAACAAAAATGTTTTTCCTCCTCCAGTTAAAAATATGCTGTTCATCAAGTTCCGACTTCCAAGTCTACTTTCGCGTCGTTAGTCGCGGGAATCTCATCGGTAACTGAAAAACCAATGAATGTTTGCTAGTCTTCAAATGAATCCACAAAAGTGGTATCTTCAACTCGAAAGCCTGCTCCTTTAAACCCGATGTTAAATGTTATTTTGCCCGATGTTCCCTCCCAGTGTTTCAAGCCTCGCTTAACGGGAGATTCACAACAATGAAAACATATGTGAACTCATTAAAATCAGTGCGAATCCCGTGAGTAAGACACGCCTTTCGCGGTCTCCGAAATCGCTTCATATTGGTGAACCAAATATTTTACGAGCAACACAGCAGTCACTTGAGGCAATTGAATCTATATCCGTTCACTTACTGAATACCGATGTATAATACATTCGCATCTTTCTTGACGTACCTTAGACAGAACGTCAAGCAAAGAAAAACCCAAATCACGATTGGAAGTTAAAAAACGACAAACGCAGCATCTTTAATCACGGTATCCTCGAGCTTAAAGATTTAGATGGCAAGAAAAACTGCATCCACGACTGTGAGCAATGGCGTTTCGTTCAACAACAAATCAGCCTATCTGATACGATTACTGTCTCGTTGAAACGCTTATCGCAATCCCCGAAGTATCACGGAACTGACCCGCGTATTGTCAAAGTTACATTCCCAAGGCTTCAAACTCTTGGTTTCTGAACTGACGAAATGTGCTATCTGAGATTCGTATTCGCTCTGCCTTGGATAAACTCTATGGCAATAGTTCAGTACATCTCTATAAACATCAACAGCCCGCTGTAAACAAATGAAAATTTCCTTTTCCTCAGAAGTTTTTCAGGTGAATTGTGGCCATCTTCTAGGCTCCGTTCTTAGACTGCGACTTTTTCTTATTTTCACAAACGACATCAGCCAGGTAATACATTTTTTCTATTTGCTGATTATATCAAAATTTGGAGATCAAAATCATCACAGGATGACCAGCAAGCCTTACAGATGGACTTAGATGCGTTATTAAAAAATGATCTACCATTTAGTGCATCGAAATGCCACATTTTACTCTGCGGCAAGTCTGCGCGCATACTTTTGTTCTCGGGGATGAGCAGCTCTAATCGATCAGCTGCGAAAAAGACGTGGGTGTTTTGACGCGTTTTGATTTGCGATGATTTGCTCAAACACTTCTTGCAGCCATTATAGCTAATCAAAATGTTGGCCTGCTTCGGCAGATTTTCAACTCGTTTGATATTACAACCTCCATGCTTCATGTATATGCTCGCCCACATCTAGAGTATGCAGTTCAAGCATGGTCGCCTTGGCATCGTAAGGACATTAGTCTTCTAGAATCACCACAACATAGAGCCGCAAATCTTGTGAAGGTCTAAAATTCCTATGCTACAAGTATCGACTGCGTACCTACAACTTATTCTCATTCTAGCTTGCCGAATCCTGACGAAACCACCTCATCATTGCAAATCAATATTGCCGTTGTCTCACTCAAATCAAAACCGTGGTCACCGCCTCAAAATTCCGCATCAACAGATTATATTGGATTGCTGCCGTTACTTTTCCTTTCCAATTTGTAATCTCTGGAATTCTTTATCTACCGAAATCGTAGACGCACCATTTCACCCTGCTTTTAAGCATTATCTCGCTACTCACATTTTCTCAACTTCTCATGATTAAAAATTTTCCATTCTTTCTCTATTTTACAATTTTTTAGGCTTTACCGGAGGACGTAGTGGGTCGTAATGCGTTAGCGCGGGTTCTACCTATCCAAAAGCCACGGTGATGGTGAAGTCCATAAATGGTCTTCTAGCCAGTTATCTTCGAATCACTGTACACAATATCCCGCGGTTATCTTCAAGCTTGTAAGCTTTTTTTACTGCAATAAACTATTGTTTTATTGCTTTTGGAAGAAGTAGACGATGGGACTTAAAGCCCTGAGTGATGTAGTGGTGTTCCTCTACATTCAGAACTTACCTTGTCAGCAAAGGTCCACTATGATTATTGTTGTGATCCAGATCCCTCCGAATGCCTATCGTCAGAGTCTCCCAACGAACTTTTGGCCTCATCCTCACAACCCGAAAATACAAGATGCGCAAGTTAGTTTCACCTGCGGCTCTTTCGATCAATCAGCTGATGTTGAAGATTGTTGGCAGGTGATCCGGAATAATGTCTGTTCCGTTGTCCACACGTCGTCGTAAGGTCCCCCTTGGTTTGACAAGGAGCTTCGGAAACTTTTGCGGCAACGTCAAAGGCTGTGGTCGATATTCGTAAGCCGGAAAAACGCCACTGACTACGACAATTATCGGGAAGCTAGAATCCTCTGCACGGCTTTGAAAAGCAGAAAACGTATGCTGTACGAGCAGTGATTGGTTGACGAGTCTACTTGTGCACCAAAACGGATATTAGCATACATTCGTCACCATATATCCCAAAATTGATAGATAGACATTACTGAGGATGATTTGAAAGCTGAAGCCATGGTTAAGCAATATGCCCCCGCATACTGTCTCGAAGACAGTGATCTCTCTTATGTTGGAACAGTTAGACACAATCCGCGCTAGGACCAGACGGTATTCATCCGTTGGTTTTACAAGCACTATAAGACGTGTTGTGCGATCCGCTGGTCAGGTTGTTTAAAAAATATGTAACATTAGGGGTCTTGCCAGAGGAATGGAAACATGGTATCATTAAGCCTATGTTTAAGAGTGGGGACCCTAGTTGTCCCGCTAATTGCAGGCCGGACACACTGACTTCTGTGATCGGAATTTTTTAGAGAAGTTGATCAAAGGAAAATAGAGCACTTTCTTTTGGGGTGCGGGCGTTGGTGTCCACAACAAGAATTCACCAAAAATCGCTCATGCGAAAATATTCTGCTCCTGGTGAGAAAGTTTGTGTGCTTTGACTGATTCTGCTCAAGCGGTCGATGTTATTTTTATCGACTTCAGTAAGGCGTTCGACCGCGTGCCCAACTGCAGATTGCTCAAGCTGGAAGGTTTAGGTATTCAAGGGTGTCCTCTTAAGTGGATCGAGGCATTCATTTCAGGGCGGTCAAACCGTGTAGAGTTTAATGGAGTTTTGTCTTCAAAGATGATATCAAGCTCCGGAGTGTCGCAAAGATCTGTTCTTGTCCCATTGTTATTCAAAATTTCCGTGAAGGACATTCCGGACGCGGTAGCCATAGATTGTCTTTTATTTGCGGATGAGCTGAAACTGTAGGCCTGTCAGTTCCTGCGATGGCCACAAACAGTTGACGACTTAGTCAGCTGGACACATCGCTGGTCACTGCCTATAAATGATGACAAGACAGTCGTCATACGCCTATACTCCGATGACACTGCTGGTGAATAATTTCTAAAAAGTAAGCCTATTAGTGCGGTGACGGCCGAAAAAGACTTAGGGATTCTGGTGATGGATTCATTGAAGTCGAAGGCTGATACTTGTCGGATAATAGGCAGCGCTAACAGGATGCTCTGGGCGATTCCGCGTTCATTTGCGACCATTACCCTGTAAGTGTTCCAGAAACTTTTCTCTGCGCATGTTCGTCTTCTGTTAGAATATTGGCTACGTGTTGCATTTCCTCAGTCTAAAGGCGCTGCGCCTCCTTGGAGAGATTACAAAGGAGGGGGACTACAATGGTTCATGGAATGTGCAACCTCGCCTACGAGGATAGAAGGAGCTTACTGAAACTTTACCCCCTAGAACTTCGAAGGGAAAGGTTTGACCTGCTCCTGACACGCCGTATTCTTCTCGCTCAATATGGAGACGAGTTGCTCCGGTACTTCCGATTAGTAGATGAGTTGAGGACTCGTGAGCATGACCTTAAGATGCAGAAGCCTAGGAGGCTAAAGCTGAGTAATGCGAGCACGCTATCCACGCAGGTGGTGAACACTTGGAACTCTCTACCGAAAGGGATCTTGTCTCTACCATCAGAACAGCTATTCAAAAGCGCGTTGGATCAGCATTAGTTAAGATGGATGGACCTGATCCCCGGAGTGATTTCGTGGTGTTCCTCTACTCTCAGAAGTGACCCATGTTTATTGCTGTGATGAAGCTTAAACGAGGTTTTATCCTTTATGCTTTCGATTCAAAAGAGGAAAAACTTTAAATATCCAGCAACCGTAGGAAGAACGCTAATGTGGTTAACTATACATGTCACACTGAGGTTTTCAAAATCTTTTTTAGCTTATTACACCGTAATATACAATTAAACTAATCAACACAATTTGAATAACAGATGTTTCGCGCGCTGTTTTTTTCGCCCTTGTTCAAGTTCAAGTTCAAGTTCAAGTTGCACAGGGCTGAAGGTGGCTAAAAGCCAATCACGCGCCCAGATTTCCTTCGACGGTATGCGGTCGAGCACCCGGCACTTCGATATCGAGTATACAGTTCGTACTTTTCACACGTTCTTGTTTCCGAATATCTGGAAAGTAAGGTAGGGTTTCTCTTCACCAGCACGGTGAGAGGTCAGCTATTCAGGAAACAATGCAATAATATGCGTGAACAATGTGTGGTGTATGGAATCACTAGCCTAGTTGAGGTAAAGTGAAACACAGTCATAGACTGCATGTGGGCTAATTTACTGTCAGGTTGTCCTGGCCTAGACAGATATGATAAAAATGTAAAAATACGTTTTTTTGTTTTTTATAAAGTTTTTTATTAGACAATATGCGGAAATATGATAGACCATTTAACGTCTAATTCCCTTTTAAAGCTCAACACATTTGGGAGGCTTACTATACAATCTGGGAGCTTGTTCCAGAAGTTGACCACACGGTTGCTGAAAAAGTGCTCACGTGCCAGCAACCTGGGCCTACTCTTAAGAAGTTTCATGGAATTACCTCTTGTATCTGCTTTAGGTGCAAGTTTAAGGATTTCAGTAATATTATCACCCGTAAGACCCTTTAGAATCTTGAAGACTTCTATTAGGTCACCTCGCAGCCGCCGTCTCTTTAGTGAGAACAAACCGAGGTCCTTGAGTCTAGCCTCATAAGGTTTACCTGCCTGACCCTCAACCATCCTAGTCGCAAGGCGCTGGACCCTTTCGAGACATGCTATATCCTTTTTTAAGTACGGTGCCCAGGATTGAACGCAGTACTCCAAGTGAAGCCGCACGACTACTTTGTATAAGAGAATAAAGATTGAAGGTTTTCGGCAAGATAACGCTGAGCGAAGTCTGAACAATTCTCTGCAAGCCTTGTTTGCAGCTTCGGCACATTGAGTAGCCCATTTAAAATCGCCTGTTATAGTAATGCCAAGATCCTTCACTTTCTGAGCAGCCGCTATTCTGATAGTTCCTTCACCAACTTCTAGTTGGGTTGTCGCTAAATCAGTCGTCAGAAGACAGCTCTTCCCCAGGTTTAGTGGCAAATCCCAGGTCTTTGTCCACTCGATTACTTTTTCTAAATCAGAGATAAGCGTATCTCTACTGTCGGTTCCTAGGATCTTAACATCATCAGCAAACAGGAAGCAGCGTGAACTCAAGCACTCTGCCAGGTCGTTTACAAAAATAAGAAAAAGTAATGGACCAAGCACCGAGCCTTGAGGCACTCCACTGAGAATCAGTGATTCCTGCGAGCACTCCCCTACAATTCTAACATAGTTAGTGCGATTAGTTAAGAAGCTGTCTAACCATCGATGTAGGTCACCTGTGACGCCACACATACTTAGTTTGTGCAGAAAGTACCTATGGTTCACCGAGTCAAATGCCTTTTGAAAATCAAGATAGCAGACTTCGACTACTCTCCCTTCATCGAGGCGTAATGTCACTTCGTCCAGAAAGCTTAGAAGATTGGTTAGGCATGACCTTCCTTTCCAGAATCCGTGCTGGGCATCGGATAGTAAGGAATTGGCTACCAAATGTTTACATACCTGGTGCCGAATGATTTTTTCCAAGCACTTGCAAAGAATACTTGTCAGGCTTACTGGCCTGTAGTTGCGAAAATCCGAAATGGGACCCTTTTTGTATATGGCTATTACCGCCGCTCGTTTCCAATCATCCGGTAGTATACCCTGAAGTAAGGTAGCTTCGAAAAGATTTCTGATTGCAAGGCTAACTATATTCGCGAGCGGTTGAATAATAGCCGGATGTATACCGTCGGGGCCAGCTGACTTAGTTTTATCCAGCTGCAACAGAACTGTGGTGACCATTTCCTGATTAACCTCCACCGAGCTAAAGGGAGCGCAACAGCTGAATTGTTGGTCTGTATGTACTGCAGTCTAGATCTGTGAGTTTCACAGAATTTGTAAGCCCTCCAGTTACGGTCACGACATCTAATAGCCTTGCGAATAGACGCGCTCCACCAGGATGGTTTTCCTCGCGTTCTCACTGGTTGTAGAGGAGCAAAATTATCCTGTAGTTGTAAAAGGTGCCCTTTTATAATATTCCACCTGATTTCTACACTAGGTTCTAATTTGTCTGGTTCCCAACTTAGATTCATTGCTTTAGTTTGTAGTTGGACGATGTCCATTCGACCAAAGTTGCGGGACATCTTTACTTGAGGACTAGGATGCACTAAAGTCCAGTCAAGAAGAATTACAGCGTGGTCGCTCTTGCCTAGTGGCGAAAGGTATTTGATTCCATAAAGATCTCTTTCATGAGACGACAGAACCAAATCTAAAGTTGACGGAGTATGTCCTGTCCTAAACCTTGTAGGTTCCCTTACATGTTGATAAAAGGCTCCGACATGAAACCAGTCTAGATATTGCGACTCAACTGACCCTGGTGAAGGAATTTCAGTACGCCAATCAATGCCCGGGAGATTGAAGTCTCCGACAATTAGTAATGCGTTGCATTGCCCTTTTAGTACTTCCAATGTGTCCATCAATAATTGGTCGTCTAATGATGAAGCAGTCGGGCTTCTATAAGCACATGCAAGTGCCAGTCTTCTCCTAGCGACAGTAAGAAATACCGATGTTAGTTGGATTGAGTGAGAAGCGATCTTTATCGATGTCTCACTGTGGGGGAAATCTTCGTTTATAATTGCCACTCCCCCTCCCGTAGCACCAGTATCCCTATCCTGACGATAGATGGCATACTTAGTTGATACAAATGACGGAACATGATCATCTGGTTTCAACCATGATTCAGAGATGGCAATTATGTCGACCTGGTTTTCCAGTGCAGCAAGCTGCAGCTCACCCCATTTATTACGTATACTGCAAGCATTTGTGTACAGTACACGGGTATTTTTATTCTGCGCACATTTTAAACTAACTTTACTCGGGGTGGGAGCACCCCGTTTTTTGAAACCGGAGAAGTTGATAAGTGGCTAGACTGCCCTTGCGAACGAGCTTGCACCGGCCTAATGGCAGTTGTACATAGATTTTCCTCGTTCAGAAGCTTACTGGAAAGCGAGTTTTTCATGCGCTCGTATTCTACTGGCGGCCCATTTTGGAGTACATCTTCAATGACAACTACCGCAGATGACTTAAACATTTTATGGTGGCTAAGGTTGATCCCTTTTATGGGAGTTTTCAAGCCAGTTATGGGCGTTTTTGAACGCTTTCCATGAAAATGTGGTTGAGGCCCCTTATCCTGGACAACTTTGAATCGCCCATTTGTGTAGCGCTCAAGGTAAGCACTTTTTAAAAGAAGCGTATCCCTGTCCTGCTGGTTCATGAATTCTACCAAGATCGGACGAGCGCTATTTACAGTTGGGTTCCACCGGCCTACACGATGGACCCTTTTTACCTGGTAGTTAATTAGCCCTGCTATGCGCAAAATATCTTGAACCCTGGAACGGTCCATTTGGCGCCGGGATTTGCTTTCGCGAATCAGCGGCTCTTCCCTATTTAGTATGAGGAGAGTACGAGATCGCCTCGTTTCCGCCATTTTGTGGGGTGCAGCAAGCTTACTAACTTGCTCAGCTAACGCATTTATTTGCCTTTCTAAAGCAACGTAGTTAGCTTGCTGTGTTATTACCGGACATTTACCGTTATCGACGGTTTTCTTTTTTGGGTTCTTTCCCCCCTGTGTTGCTTTTTTATTCTTATCGATGGTACTGCGGACAGGGCCGGGTTTTGTTGACGGGGTTGTTCTTTTTCTTACGACCTCGGCGTAGGACAACGGAGAACTCTTACTATTTGCCACAACATTGTTTAAACTACTAGCGGAGGTCCTCGGGAATACTTCCCTGGCGTTTCTCTTACACTCCCAGCATACCCATTCCATGAAACTATTTTTACAATAAGTTTCATAATGCTAGGCAAGAATGCCAGAGCATTCTGGATGCGCCCATCTCTGGCATACATCACAAGCTATGCCTTTCACAACCTTCTTACCACATTCAATTGAAATGCAGGGATATGAAACTTTAGGCATAGTTTGATTTTTAAAAAAATTTGAATAACTAAGAATATATATAAAAATTTTCAAAAACGTAATAGAATATGTTGATTCTAGTTACGATGTGTATATAATGCGATAAATTGATTAACAATTTACAGCAAAAATCAGAGAACAGCGATTTGGAAATAGATTATGTGGAAGAGCGTGGGAAATACAACCAAGTTGAACGTAATAAAGGATGGTAAATTTACAATGGTAAGAAAGTTAATTTTACTATCTATGTTATTCGTAATTCCCATATCATTCTGTGTTTTTTTAGAACATTGAATTGAATTGAATTGAATTGAAGTACTTTGAGGAACACATTCTGAAAGAGCTGAGGCTTCGGAGTTTATCTCAAGATGTTACATATGTAATAGACATGATACAAAACTGAACCAAACTCGAAAATCTGGCTTCTGTATCAGATGAAATGTTTGAACGTACATGCCAACTATCAGTTTTACTCGCCACAGACCACGCATACTTGCATCCACAGAAGACAGTTTAGCTGAGCTTACTGCTACAGTTGATTAACAATCTGCAATAGCTAAACGCCTAATCTCTCCCATTACACATACTAGAAATCCAACCAGTTCCCGCGTTCAATCTAAAATACTACCCAACCATGGTTTTTGTTATTATCATCGCCGTTTTAAATAGAATGTAATTCGCTGCATATAACAATGTGCATATCACTCAAAAAAGCACATCAACCAGATATAACTACCGCTGCCACAAGCCAAACACAAAGTCACCTGTTTTACATTTTCCATCGTTCGGCTGGATTTAAGTTTCTCGCCGACGCAGTATCAGACGTTAGTCTGATCACACTTTTAAATACCTTCCCCATCTGAATAATTTACAGGAGCCGGGTACGAACATTCGGAGTGCAGGTTTCGTCACTCGACTTAGGTCGACGCCGCAAATTCGCATGGATCTTAGTGGTTGCTGATGTGAACCATGCGATGTTACTAATGGACATTCTTACCAAATTTATTCTCGTCGTCGAACCTCACAGACGATGCTTACAGGTAAAACTCTCTCTATCAATTCGGTCAGCATTCGACCTGACATTCCTAAAAACCGCTTCGTCGACCTACACATCCGATCCTGAGCTGACAGCCTGTCAAAATTTCGGCGCTTGTTATACATTGCGCATTTCACCACATTTTCATTAAAGGGCATGTTTGTTCTTTCCGTCCCACAGGTCTCTTGGAAGGTTCAAGATTCAAGATTCAAGAATTTGTGGTCACAAAAAGTACATAGCTTCACAATTACCATATCATAGTAAATATGCGTTCAATAAGAGGTATAAAAAAACAATTATACGATGTCACTGGAGTCAAGTAATATGCTTACCATGAGTCAATACACAGGCATCGTCAAATCGTTATGTAACAAATAAGTGTCCAAGGTTCGAGTGAATGTTTCAATACAGGGAGAGGTGATAATTGCTTCGGGAAGGGCATTCCACAGAAAACAGACACGTACCGAATAGAAATATCGGCGACAATTAGTACGGGAATTGGGGATTTGTAGTGCCGCTGAGTGGCTACGTGTAATTACTGATTCACGGTATTTGAACAAATGTTTGAGTGGATGATCTGGAGTATTCAATATTTTGTAAGTAATGATAACGTCACTTCGAAGTCTACATTGAAGGGGAGTGGGTGGCTTTAGCTTTTTCAACCTTTCTTCGTATGTAAGGTCTCGAAAACCACGCACGAGTTTAGTTGCACGATGATATATCCTGTCAAGCAAGAATATATCTTTTTTCATCCACGGAGTCCATGCTTGCGATGCATGTTCCTTTGTGGGAATTAAGTAGGTCTTCATGATGCTTGGCAACGTTACAGGCGTAAAGGTTCTGAAGATCCGTCGAAGCATACCTAGAAGCTTTGAAGCACGCTTGTAAATGACCTCACAATGCACGCTGTTCTTTAGGCTGCCACATATCCAGACTCCAAGATCCTTCTCTGATTCGGTCCAGCTCAAAATCGTCTGCCCAAAGTGATATTCGTACTGAAAGGGCTTACCGATTTGCAGTAACTTGCACTTTTGAAAATTGAACGGCAGTTTATTTCTAACTGACCATTCGTGTAGTGCATCTAAATCACTTTGCAGTTTTACGCAGTCTGCAGTTGATTTTATTCGCATCCAAAGTTTAACATCATCCGCAAAAAGAACTACCTTGCATGAGAGCGTCTCAGGTAAATCATTGATGTAAACTAAGAAAAGCACTGGACCGATAACGGAACCTTGCGGTACACCACTGGAGGTATCAATGGCTCGTGATTGTACCCCGTTAACTCGAACGGTTGCCTTGCGCCCATTGAGGTAGCTTTCGAACCATACGAGTAGCTGCCCGTCAATACCAATCTGTTTCAGCTTCCGTAGCAACAGGAAGTGATCAACTCTGTCGAAAGCTTTCGACATATCCAGATAGCACGCGTGCACACTGTCTCCTGCGTCAACCGTTCGGGTCCAATCGTTTAATACCGTCAGCAAGTTTGTCAAGCAAGTGCGAGCTAAAATTCACCAAAAACGAGTTTGAACACTTAACGCAACTTAGTATCATTCGCCCGTCTAGTAGCTCCTGCTCTTCACCTCTTCACATGGTAGCTGAAATGCACTCCAGAGACTGGAGTCAATGCAGCGATTATCGTGTGATTAACCACCTAACTGTTTCGGGCAAGTACCATGTACCACATCTCCATGATTTCGCTCTGAGATTACACGGCAAACCATTTTTTACGAAACTTGAACTGGTCAGAGCCACTCATTAAATTCCAGTTGCCGATGGCGACATCCGCAAAATGAGTCATCACAACCCCGTTTGGACTCTTTGCATTTGTCCGAATGTCATTTGTCTTAAGAATGCCACACAAATGTTCCAGCGCTTCAAAAACGAAGCTTAACGTGGACTAACATTCGTCTATCACCATAACGAAGATGCCCTCATTGACAGTAGCTCAGACGATGAGCACGTTGAAAAACTGCATCGAGTTTTTCGTCGGGTCAAGCTGTACGATATCGTGATAAACCCTAGCAAATGTAAAATTTGGCGCATCATCTTTGGAAATATCCGGTCGTGGTGGAACATCAAGGTATATGCACCACTATCCGAAAATACCAGATGCCACACTCGATTAAAAAATTATGTGAATGTTTTGTTTTATCAAATTATTACTGCCGTTTATACCTAAACATTGCTAAAAATACTTCAGCCGAACTTGATGATTAAGCCTACAGTGTTATCTGCGTTCAAGAGTATCAAAACCACTTTGGTAAAGGCTGCACCATTCTCGCACATTAACTGCCAAACAGACAGTCCATTAATTTCACTACTAACGTCTCTCAAACTGAATTTGGTGCCCTTTTACAGCAGCTTGATCATAACCAGTCGCAGCAAATGTTTAGGTCTTGAGTTACTGGCAATTTACTTGCCTATCAAAAACTTACGTTACATTTTAGAAGCTTTAGCTTTTAATGTAAAATTGGACCCCCACTCAACACGAGAAGCGAAACAACTTGATTTTATTGTCCTGTTCACTTTAGACCATCTTCACATTAAGGGTTCCGTCAATGTTGCAGCTGATACCTTCTCGCGCATGCGCATTAACAACATGGAAACCATTGTAGTGTCCTTGTTTCCACTCCTCCAAGCGTTTTTGAGTTTCCCAGACGTTTGCGACTCCATATGCATACCTCGCAACCACATGATACACGCAACAACACACGCCTTACTCAACGTTTACTAGATTTATTAACATGTTTCTCAGTATTTGTACGTACTGATCAAGTTTGAACATCCATCCAACCGCCATACACTGGTCCTCATCGTGTGATATCTAGACACGCAAAGTTTTTCCCCATACACCGTGACAGAATCTTCAATACTGTTTTCATTGACTGGTCTAAAGTAGCCTATGTGAAACCATCAACATGTGACATCCCAGACACCTTAATCACAGTTCCACACTTACCTGTACAATAGTCACGTTTTTATTTGACTACTGTACCATAGTCATAAAATATACTTTGAATTCCATGCTTAGTATGCTCCGTGCGTGGAGACATTCGTTCGTGGGATTATTTATCTGTGCGGATAATACAAAGGGCAATCAATTTTTCAGCTGCTACATCTCCATCATCAGAGTGGAAACCAATCACCTATTCAATACGGGGAATACTATGATGAATATATTCGTTTGTGTATGGTTAGAAAGTTAACATTCGATGGTTATTGTGTATTTTACCATTACAGCTATTATATTTAACAGAAAGATAACGTAAACCGTAGCTTTTGAGATACAAAGCCCGATTTCGCTTGATTTGTAATTTGTGCTACGCCTGTAAAATAAGATAGACATCTATCGATTGGAATATGTTATGGACGGATCGCGTATTCACAATGCAAGGAAATTTGAGCGCAATCGGTTGAAGTAGTTTTTGGGTAACGTTTTGCTTCTGACACAGAAGCTTTGTCAGATTAAGGGTGATATTCAGGACAGGGAACATGATTAAGTTGTAGTCAACCCACCACCACTCATTTGACCTTACCGATAAACAGACTATATTACGCCTACAGTGTGTCATGTCTCGTGGGAATGATCAGGATCAGTGGTCCATTTTCCTCACAGTGTGTATCCACATCAATCTAATACAAGCCAAGGTCAGTTGACACAGCTGCTCACATGCGTAAAAGTACATAAATAACGGGGCTAAGGCTATTTTTGAGAAAAACAAAAATTTAATTAACTAGTGGGTATAAGGTGGACAAGGTTGGGGTATACTAATCTGAGGGCCCTTATGAACGGATAGATATTGGAATAATAAAAAAGTAATGAAAAACTGTACATTGGTAGTCTCTTGGTATTTGCGTGGCGTTAAGGAGAGTTTGGAAAAGGGCTTGTGTTATAAGCTGTATCCCAAGTCTACCCTAACTCCAAGGTTCTACGGCCTACCTAAAATACATAAAGAAGGCATTCACCGATATCTCCAGTACTTGCGAACATGTATATGGAGCATTTCGAGAAAAAAGCCCTTAACAATGAAGGGCTCAAGCCAAAATTGTGGTGGCGCTATGTTAATGACACGTTTGTTATCATCAAGCGAGATCAGTTAGAGGCCTTCTTCAAATATTTAAATGAAATCCACACATGTATTACTGTCACAAAGGAAGTGGAATCCTGCACAGGCGAACTTCCATTTTTGGACTGTTTAGCACAAAATGTAGACGGGAAAATAAAACCTTCTGTCTAATGGAAACCTATCAATACAAATGCTGTACTACGATACACTTCCGCTCATCCAAGACAGGTCTTCAGTTCCACTGCTTGTTCCATTTTCCATAAGATGGAATATCTGTTCAGCGACGCAAGAAAACGAAAACAGGCGCACCGTGAAGCGAGCCAAAGGCTCATAAACCACGGTTATCGAAAATGTTTTTTAAAACGCCAATTGAAGGTTAAATAACCCTCCGAAAATTTGGCGGGATACAGTCTGTATACCTTATGTAAAATGCACATCTGAAGCGATACGTAGAATCTTGAACCAGGCGGCCATACGCGTAACTTATGAGGGAAAACTATCCGTTCAGTTCTGATGCACCTCAAGGATAAGACACCTTTATCTACCCTTACGAACAGCATCTAGAGAATCAACTGTAAAGACTGTTCGGGTGTTTACATAGGGCAGACTTCCAGGGAAATTCACACTAGAATCGAAGAACTCCGAAAGCGTGTCCAGAGACAGTCACGGGGATGTGAGGGAATATCAATCCCTTATTCGTGATTCCGCCTTGGCGGAGCACGTTTTAGATATGGGCCACAGCGTCGATCTAGACAATGTGGTTTTATTGAGACTTGGTATAAAACCGTATAGCGAAGGCCTACATGCGGATGCGGGCACTGATGCGAAAGTAAATAGTTTTTATTCACCTTATACCTACTAGTTAATTAGATTTTTATTTTTCTTCAAAAATATCCTTAGCCCCGTTAATTACGTACTTTTACGCATGTGGGCAGTTGTGTCAACTGACCTTGACTTGTATTAGATTGATGTGGATACACACTGTGAGGAAAATGGACCACTGATCCTGGTCATTCCCACGAGACGTGACACACTGTAGGCGTATTGTAGTCTGTTTATCGGTAATGTAAAATAAGTAGTGGTGGGTTGACTACTACATAATCATGTTCCCTGTCCTGACTATCACCTTTGTTCTGACGAAACTTATGTGTCAGAAGTGAAACGTTACCCAAAAACTACTTTAACCGACTGCACTCAAATTTCCCTGCCTGATGGACATCAGTTCTAGCTCCTCTCAGAAATGTAAGTGTTCGTTAGTTGGCGTTCATTTGAACTTGAGAAATGTTCATTGTTTTTCGTTCAGAGATGCAGTAATCAGAAAAGCTTTAGATGAGAACAAAATATCATTTTCATGGTTCCCTTTGGACATTTAGTGATAAAGGCGCCCTTGAGTATTAAGCTTTTGAGCAATCCTGAAAAATTTTCGATTGCATGTAATGCGTTCTTTTCAACAGTCGTAGCAGCGATAGTCTTTGCGTACAATTTGACCTAAGTGAAAGTACTGCTACTTCACTTTAGATGAAGGATTGGAATCCGTTTGCTTTCTCAACCATAAAATGTTGTTACTTTTTAAAGTTTCGCACAATCACCAAGACATTATGAAGTGGAATCTTAACAGGAACAATCTTCGACAAAAATATGCTGAGCATACCAGTGTCCCGTATTGAAGTCTCAGGAATGTTAATTACTTCGAATATTAGTCTCATTTGCTCAATATTGATGAGAACAGATTTCAATGCTTGTTAATGACGGTCCCAAGCCCGTCTGAGAAAGGAGGAGGGTTGGGCTTAGGGCTAGCAACCCTATCCCGTAAAACCTACATTGCTACGGAAACAATGACAACAGATCCGTGGTTCGGTCATGTCTGCAGAATGGATCCCAGTTCGCATACGAAGGTAGCCATGCACTGGCATCCGCAAGGTAAACGAAAAAGTGGACGGCCCAAAGAAACTTGGCGCAGAACGTTGGAACGCGAACTACATGCACAAGGATTCACGGTGCAGACGGCAACGGAAGCAGCGACAGACCGGAACCACTGGCGTGAAGTTGTCTTCGCCTCCTGTGCCACCCGGCACGGAAAGGACTGAATGAATGAATAATGATCGTGGTCATCGGCTATTAAGCGGTTTGTTCCCTAAAGACAGCCTGGAAACATAGTGTGGCAATCACAAACGTACTGAGCAAAAAACGTTTTGCATTGCTGAGTGTTTCTCTGCATTTTGCATAAAAGTTAAACGCTCGATTGGCTCGTCAGCCACTCAAAGTCCTGCGCAAACTGAACCGATTCATTTTATTTGGTATGTTGCTTCACCGGGAATTGATCACTTAAACTTACATCAAAGGGCTATAAATATTCTTCTTTTCGCTGCTGTGAAAAATAATCAACAAAAGGTCCTATCGATCATGTCTGATTGACGAGCCTACAGAAAGGTCATTTAGTCGTCCACACCCTAAGAGTGCTGAGCATCATTAGGAAGACAACTTCATTGCGGCTTTCAGCGATATCGATGCATCCACAAGCGACATCAACAATCGAGATATTCAATGGCGGAAATCTAGGCACAAAGGATGGATTGCACCAACTTAGTAAAGGCTTTTAGGTGTTTTTGTCCCATGTTCAACCCCCCCTATAAGTGGCCCAACTGGCGTACCGTGAGCAGGTTGCTTCGCTTTATTCGATCAACATTACTGGCGAAAACCTTCAATAGCCAATTATCAAAACACTGCGGAAACAGTGCTCGTAAAATATTTGAGACCAAAGCATCACAATCTAAGGATGTGAATTATGAATAGAATTGCAGCCATACGTAAAGCAAAATAGACCAGATAGACGTCCGAAAGTAAGCTTTGTTGCACAATGGCGATATTGCAGCTGGAATACAAAAATGGTGCTGCAAAGAGGTGAAACCCAGCAAATCTGATTTTTTCCAGCACGAAAGGGAAATTAATTGAAGTGAAATGGATTCAGCGAAAGAATTAACAGCGTTGGGTGCAGTTGCATATTGACAAAAATAATCGATCGGATTTTCCGGAACCAACTGGTCTGTAAAACAGGTTTTCGTCACATGATTCTGGGTGTGATATACATGCAGTGGCCGATTTTCAGTGTTTCAAAACCCATATTATCAGTTATTAAAAATTCAATTTAGCACTTAGCCAGCACCACGAGGTCTAACGAACACTATTACAAATTTAATACATTGTTACATTGAAAGCACCTTATAAAAACCCAAATTTTGAATCTGTTTCCAATCTTTCACAATAGCGCACATGATAGCTGATCATCGACAGCAGTAATTGGTTCGCTTTGAGACGGTGCATTCTGATTGGTGCGGGGCTCAGATGGCATGTATAACTAAAGATGTTAAAAACGCTTCGAGGG
The DNA here is from genome assembly GCA_013407085.1 of Atriophallophorus winterbourni. Taxonomy (NCBI): domain Eukaryota; kingdom Metazoa; phylum Platyhelminthes; class Trematoda; order Plagiorchiida; family Microphallidae; genus Atriophallophorus; species Atriophallophorus winterbourni. Next base: position 116,977 of record JACCGJ010001611.1, read on the forward strand.
TATCCGTTCTCCGGTGAACAAATATGCAGCACTTCCGTGCTACGCAGCTAACGCCGTGGTAAATTGATTTGCCACCGGTAGTAAGGTGCACGCTGAAATATACTGAAGTCTCACTGAAATCGCTATTTTTCTTCCCCTTATCTGTCTAGGGGTTCCAAGGTTGTCACTGCCGGGGGTGGCAGTGGGGATGAGCTCCCACTGTCTATAAAATGCTCCAATAAGGCGTGCGTCTCAAACAGCCTCTGACAACCAAAGCCCAGCTCCTGGCCTGCACGTGGCGGAACTGCTTCTACTGACGGGAGAAAGGGCGAAGGCGGGTGGCTGTGGCCTCGAAACCAGTTCGCTCCGGGCAGATGGAGCTCGTTAACCTGGGAGGGCAGTCCATCTGAGGGAAGGAAATCCCTGATTCCAAACCTCCGCTGCCTTGCGGCATACCCGATTGCAGGAAAGGCTTCGGGAGTGAACCCTGAGGAAAAATCCCCGCTGCCTTGCGGGAAGACTTTTGAGTAAAGGCTCCAGGTGGGGTCCCCTAAGCTAACCCCCTACTTCGGCCTTGGCAACCGGGTAGTATGTCGCCTACAACAAGAACCATGGAATCTACTTCAACCCCAACTTGCTGTCAAAATCACCTTCGCTACATTACATCACATGTCGATCCTTATATCCCACGCCTCTCATTACGCACAAGCAATGAATCTCGTCAAGATGCTCCTTCAAGCTCGCCAAACACAGAACAGCCAAGCCAGAGTGCTCACTTCTTGAAACTCCGTATGCCCTACAAGCTAGCTGCATTCAACGTCAGGACCTTAAGACAAGCAGGACAACAGGCTGGATTAGCTCGTACACTAGAAATGATCAGAGTAGACATCTGCTGTCTATCAGAAACGCGCTTACACGACTCTAGTGATGTGATAAACCTATGCTCACCGAATAATACCGGCGTCAAGTTCCGTTTGCGTGTATCTGGTGACGAAGAGGCCCAGGCAGCGGGACTTGCAGGAGTTGGTATTGCCCTGAGCTCACGCGCCGAGGCAGCATTGATTGACTGGTTACGTCAATAGCCGTTTGTGCGCCGTCCGACTTCGTGGCTCATGCAAAATCAGTCAACGCAGGCAGAACACTCGTGCACTTTTTGTCATCACAGCCTACGCCCCCACTGACTGCAGTGCTGATTTAGCGAAAGACGAATTCTACCGAAGTCTAGACGAATTACTGCGTAAAGCACGAAAGTCGGATATTGTCATCCTGGCTGGCGATCTTAATGCCCGAGTTGGCCGCCTCTCACAAAGTGAACGACACCTCGGTGGTCCGTATGGTCTCGATTGCGTCCGATCGGACAACGGTGAACGCCTGTTGAGTCTATGTGCTGAGCACCGCCTATTTCTCAGCAGCGTCAACTTCCGACATTCCAAACAACGGTCAGCAACATGGAGATCCCCCTCGACAGGACTCTGGACACAAATTGATCACATTGCGATCAGTTATCGATGGCGTTCCAGTGTGCAAGACTGCAGATCATATTGGTCGACCTGCCTATCATCAGACCACGCGTTAGTCTGTGCAAACTTAACTATGCGTTTCAGCGGATCGCGTAAGAAAAATATCACGAGGCTGGATACGCTTAAACTATTAGATAGATCAGTGGCAGAGAACTATCTAACGGCCCTATCTAATGCACTCTGACCCCATCCCGGTAATATTGAGGAGCATTGGGCTCAAATCCAAAGCGCAATGTATCATCCTGGCCTGAAAAGCTGTGGAACATCCAAGCTTGAAGGGCAGAGTGTACCAAGCCACCGTACGAGCAGTTCTACTGTATGGCTGCGAGACGTGGACGCTGCGACAAGCCGATAGTCAACGATTATCGACGTTTGATCATCGCTGCCTTCGGAGTATAGATCGTTTAAGCTGGCAACAGAAAGTCAAAAATGATGACGCCAGGAAGGCAGTTCTCGGCGATCGCTCTGTGCCACTCTCCGATCATATATTCATGTGCCAGCTGAGATGGCTGGGGCACGTTCTCCGTATGGATGAGCGACGCCTTCCTCGCCTAGCTCTTTTTGCTCTCGCTGGACCTGATTGGAAACGACGCCGTGGCGGACAAAGAAATACCTGACGGAAGACCCTCAAGCATCTAACAGCCCCACTAGCCATCGTGGGAACATCGCGCTTACCCGGGTGGGGTCCGAAGGACCTTGAAGATATGTGGCTGATAACACTCAGTGATGGTAAAAGAAAGGAACCAGTGGCGAGAATCCTGCCGTGCTTGTGTTCCCGTTTATCAGTGACCCTTCCCCTCCCTTATTCCAAAAAAAGATCAAAAACGGCATGTGTAAACCAACAGACAAAAAATCCCCCATTTTCTTTCTTTAATCATGTACCTTCTTCATGGTATACTTGTTGGCACATCGTCTGTAAAGACTTGTGTGATAATAATAATAATAATATTTGTCTAGGCCTCGGCAACCTGACAGTATCTTAGCCCACGTGCAGTCTCCGACTGTGCGGCACTTTGCCTGGATCAGGCTTGTGATTTCATACATACATACATACATCCGGGGTTCCCACGATGGATGGCTGAGAAGTACACATGCACGGTATCAACCGACAGATTTCCAATGACCTACAAAGCAAAACTGGAAGCAACAAAAAACCGAATGCAACCTTGCCTGGATAGTGTATATAAATGATGTACAAAACGGAGTTTTCGGGTCAACTTGGTGCTGCGAACGAGCATCGCATAGCAGCCCTAAGAAGCAATGAGCACTATTCATGCAATATCGACTATCCGTCAATCAATATTGACTGCGAACGCATAAAGTGATTACCATTTAGTGTATAGACATTTTTCATTCATCTATTCAGTCAATAGACGTGTTCAAGTACAGATGGGATAGCACAACAAACAACTTGGTATGGTTTTCAAAGGAAACGATACAATTCGCACAGAATCGTCCATTCGTTGTGGTCAAGAGTTTCGCTTTGACCTCACTACAATGCCTCAAAACGCCGTTCAGTGGCGGTCTTGCTGTGACCAGCTTCCAGCTGGTTGAATGGATTTGTAAACATGCCCAGTGGAAGTGTAAATCTTCTTACGTCACTTCATTGATGTTGTTGATGATGTCAAAGGTGTAGAGGCCTCAACGTTTTGACCAGTGGTTGTTTGCGGTGCCTGCGAGTTGCAACCATAACCAAACTTCCCCACAGCTATCAAACAGCACACAACCCATTCAGCGATAAATGATAATTTCGTAAAATGTTAGACGGTTCAGAAACCCAAGCGGTTGAGAATGAAACAGACGGGCAAGGGTGTGTGTGTGTGCGTGCAACCACACATCGGAATCGAGAGATTCTCACATCACATGAAAAAGTCAGACATCACACTCGAAAATGGATAGAAAACAAAACGATAAAAGAAACCAAGTCAGCCAGACACGCTACACCACACGAAACCGAGGGCGCGATTACACAACGAAGAGCCAGGCGAGAAAAAAACCACATTCGAGGAAAATAAACAGCAAGATAAGGAATACAAAAAGCAAGAAATAAATTAACATCTACTAGCTGTGTGTGTGGGGAGGGCGGGTGATGCGTTATCTGAATCGAGCAAGGGACAGCGCGGTGTTTAGCGGATAGAAAAATAGCCGGGATGTCCAACCTTGAGAGTGCAGAGAGACAGAGAGAGAGAAAGTGCTGCTCAACACCACCACAAAGCAATCGCGGATGGGGTCACATTGGCTCAAGTCGGTTCGGACAGCTTGCTGATCACGTGGATCAGAGCCACGTTCTCGTTTCGCAATTTGGCAATCTCCTCCCGTAATTGTTCGTTTTCCTGTGGAAAAAAATAGAATGGATAAGCGATGACATCACGCTAACAAAACTCGAGACTGTTCGGAGGAGACCCGCAGTGTGGGATAGGGACGGTCACGTTTGTCAACCAAAAGCTTGTGAGTCGACAATCTGAGAATTCCTTGGATTTTCACTGTGGTACATGCATGAGAATAGTCTCAACGTTTAAAACAAAATGACTATGTTTTGCGTCTACTAATCAGTACCAAGTCCTTCGAAATATTCACAACGGTCCATATTGGAAGCACTGGACTCGAGTTTCGCTCTTATTTGAGCTCATCAGCAGTGCATATCCTGTCTCGGGTCTGACTCGAACACAGGACCTTCACCATTGTAGTCTCATGCCTTACGGCCTGAGTTACCGACCCCCGTTTGACCGCTCGCGATTAAGTCTTCATGAATGTTTCTCCAGACTGGCTCATTTGAGTAGCGTCATATGCCCGACCAGTCGAGAAGGAGCCAGCAACAACTATTGTGGTCGTCCAACCGATCTGATCTCCTTGTCAGGTCTTCCCATCAGATACAGTGTAAACTAACACCGTTTAGATCTGATGGGCATTGTTGTTGTTTAAGGGTGTTTGGAGAGTTTGTTCATTATGTTTTGTGTCTTCTCGTCAGTACCAAGTCCTATTATGGGTGCGAGATACAATCATTGCAGGTAGTTCACTAACGGTAACTTATAGTAATGTTGACTATGTGATATACCGACCGGGTATCGACCCTTTTTGCTTTGTGCGGTAAGCTCCAGAGGGTGACGTAGCCGGCTTCATTGATCTATCGCGCGCGCGTCAATTGGTGGCACCGTTACACAGTCCCAAGGCTGCTACATCTTGAATTACACTTGACAGCCAGCCTTCGCGCGAACCTCTTGATGGCATCACCGCCGCGAAATACCTCGGCCATTCGTTCACATCTAGCAACGAAGACGCAATAATTGAATCACGTCTCGCGTAAGACAGGACCCCCCACCACTAATGATACTCGCGTTCTTGCCACCGTGAGGGTGCCAAGGCGGTCATATGCACGGATGCGTAATCGTACAGTACTTCTGTGCTAAATTGATTGGCCACGGGTAGTGAGCAGCACGCTGAAATAGGCTGGGGTTTCACTACCATTTCCTGTTCTTTTTACTCCCCTCATATCTGTCTAGGCCTGGGCAACCTGACAGTATCTGAGCACACGTGCAGTCTCTGACTGTGCGGCACTTTGCCTGGATCAGACTTGTGCTTTCATGTCATGTCATGCATGGGTTGGCGAGATTTAAGACATCGATGAAGCTATCTGCAGAGAGCCAAAAGCACCAAAATAAAGTAATTAAAGCGCACAGCAAGAATGTAGTCTACCAGACTTGGCGGTTTTGTAGGGTTTCCAGTTACACTCAAACATTGGATGGATTGTGAACCAAAATTGAATAGCATGAAGTTCGTGAGGTGACTAGGTTTGCTAGATCAAGAAAGCAAATAGTCCGTTAAAGCGAGAAACGAGAGCCAGGCACCAATACTCGCAGGATAGCAGGCAAGCAACCAAAAGCAACGCTAGGCCATACGAATCACACCAAACGCACACTCGATCCCATCACTAACAATATAATGAACACAGTATGCGGGACGTAGCTCAAATGGCAGAAGTTGTGCTGTTAGATGACTATCTCGTCGCCGCGGTTAAAGAAATGCGGTACCCATGCGGCCGTTCATGGATAGAATAGTTCTTCGGTTGCGCGTTTTTTAAAAATGCGCATAACCCAGATTACCACGGTGAAATAATGGGCTTGGTCGGAAAATAACAGCGACGCACTAACGACCTCGCCACCGAAGGAATGATCATCGTGCCGTGCCAATGAACCAACATTGAAGCCTCATTGGGTTAAAAAGAAGGGGGAGAAATTACGTCACTGAAGCTGACCACGTCGTGTGTGGTGAGAAGCCAAAAAAACAAAACATCCGATTCAAACCTACGAGAAATAACAAGATTTCAGTTTGATGGAACAATAGACATCAAGCGTAGGGGTGGGGGGTTAAGCTGATTGGGTCACGTTTTACGGATGCCGGACTACTGACTTCTGAAACGAATTCTTTTTAAGATGCCACATCCTGATTAGCGTAAATCCCGTGATGACCCTTACTAGTAACCATTCCAAAGTCGGTGCAGACCGAATTCCGGGATGAAGTCAGATATCGCAGGATAGGGCCCCGAAACCGTGTTCAATGGTAGTGAGACTCCAGCCTGTTTCAGCATTTCTATTTTCTTTCTCATATCTGTCTAGGCCTGGACAACCTGCAGTATCTAAGCTCACTGTGTGGCACTTTGCATGGATCAGGCTTGTGCTTTCATACATACATACATACAATCGTGTTCAATGGCGGTCTTGCACTAAGCATCTTCTAAGAGTGTTTGCATGTTGTCAAGTGGAATGACGAGGAAAGCTTGTGATGATGCGTGACAGTGAAAGGCGCAAGGAAGCTGCAATGCAGATGTTGCTCTGCTCGTTCACGAAACTTGATAGAATGCATGTTCCATTCGAGATGTAGGCATCTCAGCTTAATGGTTGTGCTTAATATTTCGGTGTAGTGCTGATGATGATGATGGAGGGATAGTATACAGTGAAGTGTCAAGCGGTGCGAGAATTGAGGTGCAATGAAGACAAGAACAAGACAAGCGCAGAGGACTTACTTTGACTCGGTCCTCAAGGTATTTAAGACGGTCTTGAAGCTGGTTATAGGGAAGGGGGTAGGGGAAAACAAATCAGATGAGCGGGGAGAAATGAGTAGGTGAAGCAAAATGCAATGATTGTGAGATCATGCGAGAACATGCCATACGAATGCGATGAGTATACACATTTAGTTGAACACGTTACGCAGGAGCAGAGACGGGCAAATTGCAAGACAGTTAAGAACTGCACATTGGCTCAGGTTGGCTAGAACCAGATAGGTATAACAAGTGACATTAATACCAATGTGGAACGGAAATGCTACAAAATCGCTTTGGAAGCAGAGGCATCTAAACATTGCCATTCTCAAAACGCATTAGATCCTTTTTGATAAATTTTCTCTAGAAACGTCAATTTATCTCCATGAGAAAATGGAGATGTTGACGAACCTAGGTGGCGCAAGAATAATGTTTGTTTTTTTACTTAGCCGTGAATGATGTCGTTGATTCGAGATGTAGGTACCTCATCTCCGCGTCCCTGATTCAGAAGCATTTGTGTTACCATCTTCCCAATACCTTAACGATTTTTAACACGTATGACAGTTAAGCATTGAGTAATAGCTACCGGTAATCAGTATGATGATGATGATTTGTGTTCAATATGTACCAGGTTTCTCAACCATCTGCCCACAGCTGAACGTTCACGATTTTAAACATGGCATTACGATCAAACACTCTTTCTCACACGCTTCATATTTTGTGAATGAAACTGAAATAATAAACGATGATATGATGGTATGAAAGCACAAGCCTGATCCAGGCAAAGTGCCACACAGTCAGAGACTGCATTATGGGCTGAGATACTGTCAGGTTGCCCACGCCTAGACAGATATGAGGAAGAAAAAAGAACAGGAAATGGTAGTGAGACTCCAGCCTGTTTCAGCATGGAGCTCGCTACCGGTGGCCAATCAATTTAGCACGATGTTGGCCGCACAGCACAAAGAACCGCAGGATTATTAATCGAGGCAAATTATCAATCAGATCGTGTATATATGTGTATGAAATCACAAGCCAAGGTCCAGTCAAAGTGTCGCACAGCCATTGACTACACGCGGGCTAACATACTGTCAGGTTTCCTAGGGTTAGACAGATATCAGAATGAAAATAGAATTGGTAGTTACATTCCAGCGTGTGTTTTCGCATGCGGTTCATGCGATCGAACATCCGTGCAATCACGGATGTGCAATCTTGCAGCATTTCTGTGCTGTGCGGCTAACATCGCGCTAAATTGATTGGCCAGCGGTGGTGAGCTTCATGCGGAAAGAGAGTGGAGTCTCACTACCATTGCTTTCTCATACCTGTCTATGCCTGGGCAACTTGACATTATCTTAGCCCACGTGCAGACTTTGACTGCACGGCACTTTACCTGGATCAGGTTTGTGCTTTCATCATCATAGACAGCGAGCTAATCAGATATGAGCCTGAACAAGCGTGCACCAGCGGAGAATCCCAACTATCGATACATAAACAGCAGACGAAAGCAATGAGTGTGTTCGTCGACAAAAAAGACTCATCACAAGTGAGCACAACGAGCAAACACGGACAGGGAGCAAGCAAACCTCGTTCACAGCTTGTGACGACTGGGGTGAGGTGGAGGAAGGCGCGTCGCTCCTCGACTGTTCGCGGGCCAATTGCGAACGAAGCTTGACGTTCGCTTGCGTGATTCGATCCAAATCGCGCATCAACCGCTCCTTTTGCAACTTCTCCGACTCGTACAGGCGGCGATAGTCGATGGACTGTGAAAGCAAGAGAGCGGTGGAAAAAGCACGACAATGGAAAGCATTGCTATTTTTATTTATTCACACTACTCATGTAAAATGAGTAGATATAAAGATGGAAAAGGATGAACTAGTGGTAATAAAATGGGTCGTGGGAGAGAACGAGAGAAAATGTCGAGTATGGTTTATTTTAATTTATTCAAATCGTAACGGAACGGTTATAGTGTTGGGCACGAGACCGGCTGACTGGTAGACTGTGGAAGTTTGGTTGGATGTTCATTGAAATTCACCGCGATTACATCAAATATTACTGTATATCCGTGTCGTTAACTTACAATCTCTGTGAAACTTGTTCCACAAGCAAAAAAGATGGGCTATTTTTCACCGGATGAGAGTAAATAGTTCCTTCGAAACAGGTAATGGGGGCTTCCATATTTTGATCTAAACGATCTTGTTATCGATCATGTTAAACAAAGAAGTTTGGTGGTTGCTGGAGGTTGGATAGCGAAGGAATTGCCAAGGCAGACTGGCTTTTACCAAACTTAAGCACCTTTGAAATAGACGTGATTTAAGCTTGACCTTAAAGGAAAGGGTCTATTCCACTTCGGTCAGGACAGTATTGGCGAACTGGATCGAACGTTGGACAGTTCGCTGGAGGTCTTCGATGAATGTTGTTTGCGAAGGATTGCTCACGTTCGGCGGCAACATCACGTTGGTAACTCAGAGGTCTGGCGCAACAGCACTAGCGTTCAGACAGTCATTAACCGACGTCGGACACGCCCTGGGCATGGAACCCAAACGGGTAGTAATTCGAGCGCTGTATGCGTCAGCTGGAGATCAGCCGCTAACTTGGAAGAGTCGTTTGAAAAGGCTTACTTCTGGTCTTGCCAAGGTTAGACGGGCACACTTGCACGGGTGGGTTAAAGAGAAGCAGCAAGTTTATGGCTCGACACACTAGCATCGTTAGTACGGAACCCACATCAATAGAAAGAGTGCATCATTCATAACCCCATTAACAGTAACGTATGATTTGAATACAAACAACAACAAAAAAGGAAACAAACGACGTGTGGAAATGGAACATTGTTGCTCTCCATACCATTTATTGTACACCGTCCAAATGAAGGTATTAACCGGTTAGCTAGGAAACTGAATGTCAGGCATCAAGAAATACCCGTGTGTAGTGTGCTCTCGAAGTAGCAAAGGCTACACTTCAATTCCAATCGAATTCATGCCGTTTGCACAAGGGTGAGGTTTCGTCGAAACGTCCTTCAGAGCAAGCTAGGTGAACGCCAAACAACGAATACTCTAGCGTCCGTGCCAGACAAGAATTTCGGAGGCCCCCTCAGTGTGAACTTACTTGATCCGTGGAAGGAACTGGCGCGCGTTTGAGGAAAGAATCGGATCCGCGAACGGAAGGAAGGTTGTTGCGAACTGGGGACGAGGTGACATTGGAAGCAGAATCGGGATCTGTGGTAACCGGAGAAGAGATGGCAATTCTGTCTAGTTTGGAAGACTCCCGGTCCCGGGAAATGATACGATCAGATAGCTGAAGGAAGAACGGGCATAAGTGGAGTGGAGTTTACAGTTCACAGTTTATAATGGAGCTAGAAATGGTACAGCTGTGAAGCACGGTTTATAAAAAGCATACCAGTTGTGTAGTATGTATGTGTATGGAATAACAAATCTAGATCCAGGTAAAGTACCGCACGGATAGAAACTGTTCCAAGGTTGTCACAGTCGGGGGTGGCAGTGGGGATGAGCTCCAACTGCCTATAAAATGCTCCCATATGGCGTGCGTCTCAAACAGCCTCTGACAACCAAGTCCAGCTTCTGGCCTGCACGAGTGGCTTCCCGAGCCCGGCGGAACTGCTTCTACCAACAGGAGAAGGGGCGAGGGCGAGTGACGGGCGCCTGAAAACCAGTTTTCTCCGCGCAGATGGAGGTCATCAGCCTGGGAGGGCAGTCCATCTAAGGGAAGGAAAACCCCGATTCCAAACCTCCGCTGCTTGCGGCATACCCGATTGTCGGAAAGCCTTCGGGAGTGAACCCTGAGAAAAAATCCCTGCTGCCTCGCAGGTTGCACCTGGTCGTGCAAAGGCTAGAGAGGCGTACTCGAACAATCGCCAAGGCACTCGAAGAGAGGCGCAAGAACCCTCAAAATGGTCACCGGGCTCTTGCGAAGAAAAAAAAACACGGCCTTGCGGGTGGACTTTTGAGTCAAAGGCTCCGGGTGGAGTCCCCTAAGCTAACCACCTACTTCGGCCTTGGCAACCGGGTAGTATGTCGCCTTCAACAAGAACCATGGAACCTACTTCAACTTTATCATGTACCCTCTTCACGGTATACTTGTTGGCACATCGTCTGTAACAACTTGTGTAATAAATAAATAATAATAAATAGAAACTGTGAGTGGGAGAAGATACGATCAGGTTGCCCAGACAGATAAAAAGAAAAACGATAGTGAGACTCCATCGTGTTTTAACATGCAGTTCAGTACGGGTTGCTAATCAATTTAGGACGGTGTGACCCAAGCATTATAGTAGCCGTGAGTGAAGCTGAGCCATCCACACACACATCTACCATTCAGGTTGTCATGGTGGTTGTGGGTTAAACGACCGCTGCATTCGTAACACCGCGCCTAATGGATTGTGATTGATTTTGCAAAAACACGTTCAAGTCGCACGGTTATTACTATTTGTATGGTAATAAAGCAGTTTAGCCTACGAGCAACGTATGAGTGCGCGACAATCTGTCTGGCTCCAGCCTTGTGATTTCAGATATACACTTGTAGACAGACACGTCTATTGGCAACGATCCGCGCTAATAGGGACTGAGAGACCAACCCTTAACGAAGATGCGAGGACGGAATAGGATGCTTGGCTGTCAACAGATCATTCTCATGACGAGCACACACTTGAGTACACGCGGCTAAGAGACCATGAGCAGTCGACTAGAAATGCAATGATGGCACCACGGCAGGCACGGTATTAAACCTTATCTAATCGTAATTTTTAACAAGTACGCTAGGATTAGATGCCGGAAAAGCGACTGTACATTGCTTCGGCGATACGACCGCGAATGTTGCAGCTTATTCGAAATCGTAGAAGGTCTATTGATTCGATTAATACCATGTAAAATGTCAGACAAATGGATTGACGCTTGTTGAGGCGCAGTCGCATTTCGTTCAAACTACGCAACGTCCGTTATCATTGAACGCGTGCGTGAAAGCAGATGGTGCACAGTCGAGAAAATGGATTTAAAGCGCAAACACCTGCACTGCTCGGCACAACAAGTGCTAACAGACTGGGTGATCAGCTAAAGATTAGTTGTCAACGCACTTGCAAACAACCGCAGCATGGAACGTAGTGAATTGCAGGGTTAGGCTTAACCAAAATGTCCTCACGTACACGCAAACAGAACCTCACTCGGAAACAGTAATCACGGGAGACACAGCAGGATCATGTTTCACGAGGTGTGAAGCAAGCTTCGTTCATGCACGAATGAAGCCTACCAAAGTTGACTAGAACCGGCGTCTCAGATACATGACTTCTCCAGTGTTCAGTCAGCTGGCTTGCCGAAATACCTCCACGTGGTGCCAGCTGGGTGGGCTCGGTTCTCCGAGCTCAGCGAAAGGTTCGGCGGTGGTGTCTGAGGGTGTAGTGGGTTTTCGCCTGACAAGCGTTCTCCCTATAAAAAGCCTCAAAAATCCAATGATGACATCACGACGCGGCGGATGTGACTCGCCGCTTCAAAAGTCACTGCCCCTTGTCCTATTCAAGGACAATGTATGGTGCACAGGCAAAATCTGCAGTCACCAACCTATCAACGGGGTTATCGGCCCCGAACTGAAAATTTCCAAGAAAAGGGCGTATGAACCGCTTCGCCGGTCACCGATAGGTGCGATGAGGTGAAGGACGAATTCTACGAAGAACTTCGTTCTCTCTTAACGAAAGCACGCAGAGGCGATATAGTAGTGCTTGCCGGCGATCTCAATGCCCGAGTTGGATGTATCGCGCAACAATCAACCTTCAATTCGGAGGCAACCCAAACAAAAGCGTCCCAAACTAGACACAAACGCTTTATCGCTGCCTGAGACAAAAGCCAGATTTAGGGATACCCTATTGGTTTCCCTTTCCAAAGATCGGCCGGTCGAGCTGGATCGTCATTGGCACTACTTTAAGCAAGCACTCTATGACGCTGCTACGGAATGCTGCAAAGTCACTCATCAACCGTCACACCGCTGGGTCTCTGCTGAGTCCCTCATGCTACTCGAACAGCGCCGTGCCATACCGATTGGTTTAGAGTATGAGGACGATCGGAAGTGTCTTAGACTCCTAATCAAAGATAGTCTGAGACGTGACCGTGAGTCTTGATGGAAAGAACGCGCCTCGGAGATGGAAAGAGCGTCAGCCATGAGCAAAATGAGGAGACTTTACCAATTGATTCGTGTCTGTGGCCCTAAGCCGCAAGGTCTGAGTGAAACCATCCTCGAGGCTGATGGCTCGCGCACAACGAGCCTTCACAGACGTTTAGAAAGATGGAGAGAATATTTCGCTCGGCAGTTTAATCAACACCGTCCCTCAGACACCGCCGACATCCCTCAATCCACTTCGCAGTGGTCCGTGTCGCTATCCCCGCCCAGTGTCGAAGAAATACGAAGAGAGATCCAACTACTAAAGCGACACAAGGCACCGGGCCCCGACGAGCTCCACACGGTATTCTTCAAGGAAGGAGGCGAGGCAGTCGTAGCAGAACTGCGCGAGCTGTTCTCAAAGGTTTGGGCGGATGAGAGGGTACCTGCCTCCTGGGGTGAATCGCTAGTAATACCAGTCCATAAAAAAGGAGCGCGGAACGAATGCTGCAACTATCGCGGAATTTCGCTTATTCCCGTGGTAGCTAAGATACTGGTCGCCATCCTCCTTCGCAGACTTACCCCGATTCGTGAGGGCATTTCTCGCGAAGAGCAAGCTGGCTTCCGACCATGGCGCGGATGTGTAGACCAGATCTTCGTTCTGCGACAGTTGCTAGAACACCGTCACCTGTATCAGCGACCTACCATTGTGGTGTTTCTGGATATCAGAGCCGCCTTTGACTCGGTTGACAGATCCGCCCTATGGAACTGCTTACTTCGCAATGGAATCCCATCGAAGTACGGCGCTATCCTAAAGGACCTATACGCACACTCGATAGGGAGGGTAAGGGCGTACGATAGCCTGTCAATGCCATTCAGCACCACAACGGGTGTAAGACAAGGCTGTCCAATCTCCTCTTTCTTGTTCAATTTCGCCATCGAGGACGTCCTCCGGAGTGCTCTCAGTAGTTTCTCCACGGGTGGCGTTGAGCTCCTTCCAGGTGAGCGGATTATGGACCTGGACTATGCTGATGATATTGCCTTATTGGGCGAAGACACAACATTTATCCAACAAGCTTTGGATACGATGGCAATGGAGGCATCTAAGTACGGGTTGTTCTTCTCGCCAAGCAAGAGTAAAGTGCTCCTTCAGGACTGGTCTGGTGAACTGCCAAATTTTGCTATAAATGATCTGATTCTCGATCATGTTGAGCAGTTCAAATACCTAGGAAGTCTGGTGGTTGCTGGGGGTCGGGTAGAAAAGGAAATCACGTCCAGAATTGCTAAGGCCAGACTGGCATTCGCTAAACTTAAGTGCCTCTGGAAGAGACGTGATTTAAGCCTGGGAATTAAAGGACGAATATATTCCACCTCGGTAAGGACAGTATTGCCATACGGGAGTGAATGTTGGACAGTTCGCTCAGAAGATGTTAGGAGGCTTGAGGATTTCGACCAACGTTGTCTGCGTAGGATTGCTCACGCACGGTGGCAACACCACGTTTGCAATTCAGACAGCCATTAACCGACGTCGCCTCCGCTGGTTGGGGCACGTCCTGCGCATGAAACCCGAACGGCTACCACGCCGAGCGCTTTATGCGTCAGCTGGTACAGACTGGAAAAAAGCTGGCGGTCAGCCACTAACATGGAAGAGTGGCTTGAAAAGGCTCACTTCTGGACGAGCGCGCTTGCCTGGATGGGGTGCAAGAGAAGGGGAGAGTGAATGGCTCGACACAGTGGCAAGGATGGCAATGAACCGATATCAACGGAAAGAGTGCATCATCTCTATTACTCCCTGACATTCTCTGCTGTTCAAAAACTTTATTTAAAAAAACTGGATACGGAATGATCATCTTCACAGACAGCAATACACCGGTAGCACGTACCGAATGCTTAACTGCCACACAACCATTACATAGTAAAATTCTAAAATATGGGGAAGGGTGTGACTTAAATAGCTATGGATTCTATAGAAGAGTAAGCATAAACAAACGGGAATGAGGTGCTTACACCTCGAATGGAACAGGCATTCAAACAAGTTTCGTGAACGAGTAGAGCGACATCAGCATGGCAGCTTCCTTGCGGCTTTCACTGTCATGCATCATAACAAGCTTTTCTCGTCACTCCGCTTTACAACATACAAGGTTAAGCAAACACTCCACGAAGGTGCTTAGTACAAGTCCGCCATTGAACACGGTTTCGGGACATATCCTGAAGCTTAACTAGCCATTGCGATATCTGATCGCGGGGACACCAAGCTGGAAGACGTGCTGTGTTGACTAGAAAGGGTTTTTAGCTGCCTATGCAACGTGACAATTTGGCCACCGTGAGATTTACGACAATCAGAATGTGATATCAAAAAAAGAATCCGTTTCGAAAGCTGGTGGTCCAACATCCATAAACGTAACCCAACTGGCGTAACCTATGCAGGTTGATCTGCTTCACGATATCAATATTACTACCGGATGTGCAATCATGCAGTACTTTGTGTTGTGCGGCTAACATCGTGCTAAATTGATTGTCCAGCGGTAGTGAGCTGCATGCTGAAACACGCTGGAGTCTAACTACCATTTCTATTTTCTTTCTCATATCTGTCTAGGCCTGGGCAACCTGACAGTATCTTCGCCCACGGGCAGTCTGTGACTCTGCGGCACTTTGCCTTAATCAGGCTTGTGCTTTCATGCCATACCATACCGAAGAGCTTATTTCGGAAAGCATCAGCAATCTGAAAACGCAACGAGAGCTGCACTCACGGTGGAAGCATTGCTGTTGGACAACACCGAGGACATCGCATCAGTCGAAGCGACTTTGCCAACTTCACTCGAATCGTCCGCATTCCATCGCCGACTACGACGCTGAGGACGTCGACTGTCGGAAATCGCGTTACTATCTATTGTGGTAGTTGACGTTTTCCGATCTAAAAAGTGGAATAACGTGGAGAAAAGAAACACACGACATTCACGGGGCGGAATTGATTTTAAAACATCAACCGAGCCACATGAGATTGGATAGCATTTGAGCGGAGCGAAAATACAGAGTCTTGTGGAACTTACGTCGGTAATACGATAGGACTATTGATTGAGCCTAGCAATCACAAGTCATTATCATCGGTATGAGTTAAACCGAAGACAGAAAAAATGCTGGAAAGAGACACTTGGAGGAGATGCAAAGCAGTGGAAACGGGTTGCTACTGTGAAGTTTTATCCGCGCGACAAACACGTGGCAATATGTAGTCAAGGGAAGCTGAAGAATGCATGATTGCAACTGAGACATTTCAGTTGCTGACCTGGAAATCTTGGAAAGCATCTCGGAGTAGGAGCATGCTGTTCTAACTCATTCTAATATCTAGTGGTGAGGGGTCAATGTCGACAGTCCATGCAAGATACGAACGGAAGTGGAATGTGTATGTATGGAAGCACAAGCCTGATCCAGTGAAAGACTGCACATGTACTAAGATACTGTCAGGTTGCCCAGGCCTAGACAGATAGGGGAAAGGAAAATAGCAAAGTGTATTCGTATGCAGCTCACTATTGGTGGCAAATCAATTTAGCACGGTGTTAGCGGCACACCCATCGAATTGTTGCACGATTGCACATCCGTGCAGGAAGTGAAATGTCTTCCATTAAACGAGCATCTGCTGTATGTTGACCATATCGTGGATGGGCAACGTAACAAATGTTGAAGTGTTTTCCAAAGTGGGTAAACAGAGCATGTTCAATTTCCTACGACAGCGCCGCCTACACTGGCTCGGTCATGTGTACAGAATGGAAAAATGGATCTACTCTATTGTGAGTTGAAATGAGGAAGTCGATCCTTGGACAGAACGCACTTGCGGTGCAAAGACGTTTGCAAAAGAGATGTGAAAGCTCTTGGCATTGACCCGGCGAGTTGGGGAAGAAAACTTGTCTCGACGCTCACGTGGAAGGCATGTGGTAAAAGCGTCGTCACAAGCTGGGGAGGAGACAGATACAGCTCTTGGCTGCTGAACGCAGATCACGCCGCCGGCGTGCAACTGACTTTCGTTGCCAGCACTGCGGGAGAGATTGTTCCTCCCGAATCGCACTGTTTAGTCATTCTAAACTTGAACATTTACGCGTTTGTGATGTACATCCATGTTCACTCTATTGCGACAGCGCCGCTTGGTCATGTCTACAGAATGAAAAATGGTCGTATTCCGAAAGATCTACTCAATGGTGAGTTGCAACTAGGAAGTCGACTATTGGGCAGACCGCACTTGCGGTGCAAAGACGTTTGCAAAAGAGATATGAAAGCTCTTGGCATTGACCCGGCGAGTTGGGAAGAACTTGCTCTTGACCGCTCTTGTGTAAAGCGTCGTTTGTAGGCTGACGAAGAGCGGATACTGCTATCGGTTACGAAACGTACATCACGCCGTCTATCATTGCGAGAGAGAGATTGTTCCTCCCGAATTGGACAGTTTACTAATCTCAAACGATGTTGAGCATGAAACCGTAATTTACTTCCATGGAGGATATCGAGGTCAACAACATCTATCATCTATGGAGCATTCAACAGTTAGTGATTGTGAGGAGGAAGAAATCAAACAAGCAAACAAACGGCACGACATAGTTACTTGGACTTGTTTTATCGCGGGTTGTATAAGAACCAGTGGGCGCAGAACTGGTGTTGACGGCATCCGACCTCGAAGAGGCAGACATCTGAAATGGAACAAAAGTGCATGGGGATTGATAAGAGCCAGAGAACGGGTGATGTGAGATCACGAAAAGTGCACCCGAAGATATTCACGTTGCAAACTTTGAAATCGTTCAAGTGACGGAAGGATCTACGCTAACAGACCAAGGATCACACTGCTGCAAATGAAGCAATGATTCTGTTGCAGGCAGCCAGCTGAATCGTTCTTCAAAATGTTCGGCCCAGCGTGAGAGGCGGCGATTCTTATTAGTGATAAGAGTATCGTATAACTCAGCGATAGCCTCACTCACTCATTTGTTCGTAGGACGCGTGGATCGAATAAGGTGGAAGAGTTTTCACACGTTACCCGCATTATTTGCTATTTCCGTTTGTTTGACAATATTTCGCCACCACTTTTCTCTATCTAGTCTTGAGCTCTGTTTGAGTTCACGCCTTGCACGCATCTACGCTCTGCATTGTATCCAGGACCAGAGGGTATTTGGTATGGTATGAAAGCACAAGCCTGATCCGGGCAAAGTACCGCAAAGTCAGAGACTGCACTTGGGCGATATTACTGTCAGGTTGCCCAGGCCTAGACAGATATGAGAAATAGAGGATAAAGATGGTAGTGAGGCTCCAGCACCACTGGTGAAAAATTTCTATAGAGCGCTGCAAAAATTGGTGGGACTTTGGTAGGCTGACATCCCTGCAACTCACAGTGAGTCACTCAAGGTGGTCCTATAAATTTTTTTTTGACTACAGGCTGAGAGAGTTTCTCGACCACAACGCGTTTCCAATTTTAGTTATAGTCATGGTTGTATGCGGGTTGGGATACTGTCAGGTTGCCTATGCCTAGACAGTCCCAAGAACTTACGGCAAGCGAATCGATAGCCCGCCCGATGTTCACACTTCGCCCCACACTATCCAACGGGTCAACACCGGATGAGGACGCTGTTCGCGTCGTCGAGGAAGCAAGGGGCCGATGCGCGGAGCGGGTAATATGCACGGTGGGTTTATCCGATTTGATCAACACTGTGGATGGGGGTTGGGACGGAGGAGGAGAGGTTTCAGGGACGCTGCTGTTGATCGGAGCGGCCAACCGTTTGGCTTCTTCCAATTCCTCGTTCAACACTCCCTGAGTGGAACGACGGCTATTACGAACGAGGCGAGCGTGGGCGGTGCGTTGAGCCTCGGTTTCCCCGGATTTCGCGGGAGACATCAGAAGGGAATGCCTGGAAGAAGAACAAGAAAACGGCAGTGGAATGCATAAATAAACGATGGGTTGCACGATAGGTCGAGCACAGGTGTTGTGATTTCGAAATAACCGGTGGTTAAACCACTAGTTCCAAAGGTATGTTTGGCTGTGGTTTCTGTAAGGCAATGCTCTATAATAGATTAACCCAGTGAGCAAAATATGAGAACAGTGGTAAAAGGGTTTCGGTTTATATAACACTGAAAATCATCGAAGTGTGACACAAGAATGCAACATATGAATTCCACCAAGCACTGGGAGTGATGGCGAACGAAAAGACTGACCTTATAAAAACCAATGAATACCAATCATAAGTCAATTCGAAAGAAGTTTTGCATAATGATGTCATCTAGCTTGATGACGAAACGTCCAACAACAACTGCACAAGCTCAGCGAACAGCATCCTCATTCTGTGCTTTCACACATACACTTGTGACGTTGTCAATGTTGATGATGATGACGATGGAATCGCTAGGTGTTCACGGATCGAAATACTGGGTTACGCATGGGTGTTCCAAAGGTTGTCATAGCCGGGGGTGGCAGTGGGGATAAGCTCACACTGTTTATAAAATGCTCCCATATGGCATGGCGTCTCAAATAGCCTCTGATAACCAAGTCCAGCCTCTGGCCTGCACGAGTGGCTCCCCGAGCCCGGCGGAACTGCTTGTACCAACAGGAGAAGGGGCTAGGGCGAGTGACTGGCACCTGAAAACCAGTTTGCTTCGGGCAGATGTAGCTCGTTAGCCTGGCAGGGCATTTCATCTAAGGGAAGGAAAACCCTGATTTTCAACCTCCGCTGACTTGCGGGATACCCGATCGCGGGAAAGGCTTAGGGAGAAAACCCTGAGGAAAAACCTGGAACAGAGTCTGGTAGACCACCTCTTTCTGGCAACTCCCTGCTGCCTTGCAGGTCGCACTTGGTTGTGCAAAGGCTAGAGAAGCTGACTCGAACAAGCGCCGAGTGGTGCCGGGGACGCCGCTTTGTACCCAAATTCCCAAGAATCTTCATTGAAGCCGATTCATCCTCCATGAGGAGATAGTCGCAAAAAAGTAAAAGTAACGTAAGTGTAATCAAAAGCCTGCAATATGGCAATGCCACATAACTAATCAGATTACATGCACTGAGAACATGTCAAATTGCCCAGGTGGATCCCAATAAAAACAGGCGAAATCTAAAAAATCCTGTAGATAAACGCAAACGTAGAACGAGTGAAGCTCAAATCAGCCTGGTAGCCGAACGGATAATGTGACCAGTGACTGGATACAGCTGCGAAACCATGGGGCGTAATGCAGGTTGCCGACACTCACATCAAGATCGGTTAATAAGCACACACGAAACACAGACATACCGGCGGACATTGAGGCCATCCTCGTTGGGTTTGGGCGAGGCACCACGACCGGGTGCATCACTGCCTGCGCTTGGCTGAAATGAACACAAAAAGAGAAGAGTAAGCGACAGCGATTCAATCCACAGAAAAGAAGAGAAGAACACGGTAGACACATGTACTGGAACAGGCGAGAAAGGGAAGTACGGATGTGCAATTGTCTAGTGCTTCATGACCAAAAGTACTGAGCTGCATGCGAAAACACGCTGCAGTATGTATGAAAGCACAAGCCTGACTAAGGCAAAGTGCCGCACAGTCAGAGACTGCACGTGGGCCGAGATACTGTCAGGTTGCCCAGACCTAGAGAGATATGACAAAAGAAATGGTAGTGAGACTCCAGCGTGTTTCCGCATGGAGCTCAATCAATTTAGCACGATGTTAGCCGCACAGCACAAAAATACTGTACGATTGCACATCCGTGCACGCTGCAGTGCTAGTGCCATTTTCTTATTTTCTATATCTATCTAGACCTGGGAAAATTGGCAGTTTCTTCGCACAGACCACAGAGCCGATACGTAGAAGCTGCATTACACCATCCATACCCATTGTTCTCTGTGTCGATTGTAGACGATGAGATCTAAGGGCAAGACCTGAAGACGATGCTCCAGAATGCTCAACTGTAGCGAGTACGTGAGTGAAAGCAGTCGATCGAGTGAAAAAGATGGATGAAATCTTAAGCCTTGAGTCTGGTAAAGTGCCCCAGTTATAGACCATTCATGGGATTTACCCAGGTCTAGAGATAGATATAAGAAAAGGAGAATGCTAAGTATGTATGTATGTACCTACGTACGTATGTATGTACGTATGCAAGTATGTATGTATGTATGCATGCATGTATATATGTACGTACGTAATCACAAGCTTGATCTAGGTAAGTCGCGCAGTCAACGACAGCACATACGCTAAGATCCTGTCAGGTTGCCAAGGCCTAGACAGACATTCTATCCTTTACACATTGAAGTGCAACCTGAAAGGCAGTTGAGAGTTGACAGAAGAGGACATTGTACACATCCACCTAGAAGATGTAGCTTGTGGTTATTCCTAGATTTCTTCTCACAATGTTTATACCACAAAACAGCGGGAGTTGGTATCAAGCTTTCGAATCCCCTCAAGCAGGGTATATAAATCTGGGGGTGGTCGGACCTCTTTGTGGTGAGAGATGCGTTTTTTTTTCTGGTATTGAGCAACGTCATTCCCCGATGATTCATCATTCTTCAGGGTATTCTGTCTTCGTGTAGCGATCATTTCTATCGTGTCACTAATAAACAATTCTTGTACTATGTTTTATTTGTTCTAATTAGCATTCCCTGATGTTTGTGACTACTTATTCGTGCCAAGCCCATCGAAATATCCACAAAGTCGATCACGATGGTCCACAATGGAAACATTGGACTCGAGTTTCGCTCTTATTTGAGCTCATTAGATTAAAATTTTCATATTAGTAATTAACCCTTCATCATGTCAAAGAAAAGGAAATGGAATGATGATTTTGTTCAGGTTGGTTTAATTTTAGTAAAATAA
>JACCGJ010001611.1:139408-155724 GCA_013407085.1 Atriophallophorus winterbourni
AAACAGGCTGTTGGAGCATATTGAAATATATAAGGTGGGTATTAAAAAGGTTGTGAACCCCTGCCCCAAAGCACCACGACAACATGTTGATGAGCTTTATCAATCAACTTCGCTTCTTCTCGGCAGTTTTACCGGGATCATGAAAGCCAATCATGCATGCCAGGGGTTGGCCTTGGTCGAAAAAGTGTGGCTGATACATGGGAGCAATTTACACATAGTGGGGACTTATCCCAACATCAACCTTGGGACACTCACTTAGGGGTGGAACACAAAAGTCGTGAATCAAGAACGTAAGACTTTCACGGGTTCGCTTGAATTTCAAGGATAGTTTAGTTGGCTGGCGTCGATTCGAGATCACAATTCAACGCATGCGATGCACAAGCTTACCCTTCGAACGGTGACGATCCGAGCAGAATTGACGGTCGTCGTCGGTTTTGTGTACAAAATCGAAGTGAACGGACCGGTTGGGCGCGGGGGAGTCGGTGGTGGCGTGCGATCCTGAGGAAGCGGCTTAGAAACCGGGCTGGTCACGTGGTCTGACGGGGCCATGACGGTGGTGCCATTGACACATTCAGCCGGGATCGCGTTAGACGCTGGGGGTTTTTGCTTTTCAACGGCAGGCGGAGACGGACGTTTGACGGGAACTTCGGATGATGCGGCTACTAAAATGTGAAAACAATGGATTAGCGATTGCCATTCACAACCAGACACACATGGAGATGCCTGTGATGTCGACACACGGAAGGCAACCGAGATGACAGACGAACTCCACGAACTGGAGTGAACTTTGATTTCACACGTGTTTCTCCAAAAGGGGGCGTTAAAACAAGTACAACCATAGAATTTTAAATGAAACACCAAATTCACAACCGAGAGGAAAGCTAGTCGCAAGTATAACGGGGGTGGGTGGGTGCTGTGCGACCCGGGATAAACGTGATTGTTGTTGGCTTCCTTTGGTCGATATCGACCATGGATGTACATCACAAGCTCCACCGCGTTTTAAATAACTAAACAGTCCGATTCGGGAATGGAAATCTCTGCGACATCGCTCATAGCGTTAGGAAGTGCTCGGTCGATCGGCGTCAGCTGCACACCGGAAAGTGTCGAGGTTGCGAGCAAGGTTATGCGGAGTCGATTAGTCGACCTTCAACGATCTGCCATTCGAACTCCATTGGTTAAGAGCAATCAACCAAATAGAGATCACTGTACGAAGTAGCACAGCTCATGACCCACGGAATTAATTGTGTTTAAATTGACGCTGGAAATCGTGTATTACAAGAAATCGATCATTGGCAGACCGCACTTGCAGTACAAAGAGGTTTGCAAAAGAGATATGCAATCTCTCGGCATTGACCCTACGGGCTGAGAACTTGCACTTAAAAGCTTACTTTGGAACCACTAGGGTGTCATATCCAAGCTGGTATGAAGGTATGAAATCACAAGCCTGATCCAGGCAAAGTGCCGCACAGTGAGAGACTGCACGTGGGCTAAGATACTGTCAGGTTGCCCAGGCCTAGACAGATATGAGGGGGGAAATAGAAATGGTAGTGAGACTCCGGCCTGTTTCAGCATGGAGCTCACTACCCATGGCCAATCAATTTAGCACGATGTTAGCCGTACAGCACAGAAATGCTGCACTATTGCACATTGCAAAGGTAACAAGTACCAGGTGCTCAGCTGCCATACAATCAGGACATAGTAAACAATTCTAAAAAAATATGGGGAAGAGTGGGACATCAAAAGCCACTGAACCTAAACAAGATTAGACACAGACACCGGGGTGAGGTGTCTACACCTCGAAGCAAACAAGCGTTCAAACAAGTGTTATGAACAAGTGGAGCGACATCAGCATGACAGCTTCCTTGCAGCTTTCACTGTCACGCATCATTACATGCCTGTCTCGTCACTCCGGTTGACAACAAACAAGGTTACGCAAACACTCCGAGATATCTACAACAAGACGGGACGCGATTTTGGGCCATATCGGTATGCGTAAAAAGCCACTGTGAATTTTCATCTTTTGGATCCCAACCCGGAAGACGAATCGCACTAACGACAGCTAGTTTGACGGCCAAAGCCTTCATCTGCTTGAGTCAAGTCAGAGTCCGGGTACCCTTACAACGATGCCATTCCGAGTAAGGAGTGGCGAACAAAACCGCGTTGGGAAAACGATGATTTCCCATTCGCAATACGTGGTCTAACCAGCAAAGTCTATGAGCGTTAACTTGTTTTTCGATGTCTACGTCGCTGCCAAAGATTCTATTACGGATAATTGCGTTACGTATCCGATGGTGCGGAGATAGGGTTTGTCGAACACTTGGAGACGTCTTATTTCTTCTTTTCTCAGTGTCCAGGTTTCACATCCGTACAGTAAAACCGCGCGTACTGTAGCCTTATAGACACTACCCTTGAGCCATTAGAGTCAAACTTGTTTGACGTCACACATGACCCAAGTTACGAAAAGTTACGGTAGCTCTGGAAATGCGAGCTGAGATCTCCTTCTTTAAACAAGCTTTGCCGGTAATGCAAATACGCACATAGGCAAAACAGTCTACAGTCGCAAGTTCATAATCATTGAGGCTTAGTGTTGTTTGGATAGGATCAATATACTAATAAAAGAACTTTGCACTTGAAAAGTGTATATCGCATGCCGAAGAATGGATGATACAACATTGTCGGTCTAAAATAGACTGAGCATCCCCGTAGGAAAAGAAGAGTAAAACTACATCGTCGGCATAATCTAAATCAAAACGTTTCTTATCGCGGCTTATCTGAATGTCCGGTGTCAGTACGCCTGCAATACGTGCATCCATTATATAGTCAAATTACAAAATTGAACAAAAATGGAGAAATCGGAACCTTGTCGGACCTAACCGTAAGAAAGTTTACAAACAGGCTATTGTGTTACACCATAAACGCGCGCCGAAATCTGTCAACGTTTTATTGTGGAAAACTTTTGAGTATGGTATGGCATGATAGTATGAAAGCACAAGCCTGATCCTGGCAAAGTGCCGCACAGTGAGAGACTGCACGTGGGCTAAGATACTGTCAGGTTGCCCAGGCCTAGACAGAGACACTTTTGAGTAACAATGTATTAGATAATGCGTTCATATCGATCGAGTCAAAATCACCCGAAAAATCAAGAAAGATCGCTACAATGGTCTGCTTACGAGCATGGCGATGTTCTAGGGCTTACCGAAGAGTGAGTATATGATCGACACATCCTCTACCGGGACAAAATACTGCTTGCTCTTCACCAATCTGTGATTTTCTGTGTAAGGTGAAGCGCCGAAGACCTACTGACGCAAGAAGCCGGGTAATGACAGGCGTAAGGCTTATTCAATGTGATTGGAGCATGTAGTGCGCACACCTTTTTGAAAAGTGGTAGATTCTCCCCAACACTGGAGAATAGTTTCCCTGTCACACACCTGACGTAAAACGTCAACTAGAGTTCTTAGTAGAATATCGCAACCGTCCTGGAACAGAATCGGGTCCAGTCCATCGTGAGCAGCTGCCTTGAATATTTTCATTGATTCAATATCGAAGTAGAAGACAATAGACCATCCGCTGCTGGCCAGCTTAATTGCTCCTGAAAATGCTCCGCCCAACAAGACAACCGGCGCTCTTTGTTAGTGATTAAGGCGCCATCGTTCTCTGTGATTGTCTCGCTAACCCCAATCGTTTTAGAACCTGTACCTGAAACAGCTTTCCGACATTACCCAAATCGCTGGCTACTTCCGTTTTTTCAACTTTTTGCAGCCACCACCACGCTTCCCCATCTGATCGAATGCTAAGCTTGAGCTTATTTCTGACCTGTCTTTGTTGTGCATTATGTTACGAACCAGAAGGGATTATTCGCCTTTGATCTAGTAATCGAAGGCTAGACTCGGAGATCCAGTGGGACCTTCTGCTATAGATGGACTGCCACACACCGACTCCACGGCATCATCTACTACAGTGGGAATCGCATTCCACTCTTGCGTGATATTTTCGGACACCGCAGTGGGAAGATCATCTACTAAACCACCGAGATCATCTTGTTGAATTGCGGGATTCGAAAGCTTCTCGAAAGCTATGCGCTAAGAGATGACTGCCTTTGGACCAGAGAATTTTAATGTAAATCTTGATCGAAGGAGTGCGTGATCAGAGCGACAGTCCTCAATGCATCCAGCAATCCATCTAGCACTGATGGCGAGATGGTCAATTTGTGTCCGTGGCTGATCATCGCCCAGTTGCACACTGCCGCTGTTTGTGCCTAAACGAAGTGCTCCTAATGTATAGTTTGTGCTGTGCAGGTGAAGAAAGCGTTCACTGTTATATGTCCGGTGCGCATCGAGACTCAATGAATCACCGAGTTGTGACTCAATAACATCTAGGCAACCAAGTTGAGCATTCATATCCCCAACAAGAAAAATGATATCCGATGCCTTTGCGTGTCGTGAGAATATGCTGAGTTCGTCGTAAAAGATATCTTTGCTGTCATCAGTGCTACCATTAGTCGGAGCATAAGTGGCAACTACCAACAAGCAGTGCTTACTTTGAGTTCGGGGAAGTAGTGTTGATAGAATTAGCTAGTCGGACGGCACACATCCTGCTATTGACGAGAAACCAGTCTAAAAGTGAGCTTTCTGCACGCGAACTCAGAACTACACCTACACCCGCTTGGCCTGGGGAGGAAGAAAAAGGGTCAATCGAGCAGAAAGAGTTGCTGCGTTGGTTCGATTATCGTAGAGGGATCATAAACTCTTGTCTCTGACAAGCTACAAATGGCAAGAGCAATTTGCTTGCCTGATTGACGCAGCTTTTGTACATTCATGGCACCAATGAATGCAGACGTGCGCGGTTTTATAAAGTGAGTTTTGGGTTTAGGATATGTTAAGCTTAGAAAAAGTACAGATCGGCCAATGAATGATAAGAAATGAAAAGTGGGGAAGGGGAGGGGACAGAAATAGATTGAAGAGTAGGGCTAACAGTAGCTTGTTTTCGCTCACCCACCCCGCTGTATGCAGCAGGTAAGGCGACCCGATTTATCGTGCTAGACGGCCGATGCACTATGTGCTTATGATGTACATCCATCGACGACGTTGACCGAAGAAAGCCAACAACATCAGTAATAGACACAATGGCTTACCAAGTCGATCGGTTTCTACGGTACCTTAGCACAAGTGCAGTCATCGACTGTGCGGCACTTTGCCTGCATCAGGCTTGTGATTTCATATATACATACATACCGGCGCCTGGTTGATTGTGATTGATCAAAAGCATGTGAAGAGTGTATGTGTGTGTGTGTGTCTACAATGCTTACCGCTATTCGCAGGATTCTTTTCAAATTCCCGTTTCACGGCCACCTGGTCAATGGGCGATGGTTCAAGGTCACTTGGCAACCGTTCTGTGTTCTTCTTCTTCTTCGCCACATCCACCACCGGTGGCACGGTGCCGTTTACCCTCACATCACCAGCCGCCAATTTGCCGGCGTGGCTTGCCAGCGAAGCGCATTCTTCCGAGGAACTTGTTTCAGATTCCTCGCTCGTTGTCGTGCTGAAGTGTGCGAACGACACACATACTCAGAGAGGGCGGCATTTGGCAAAAACGTAATACACAATCAAATCAATCAATCGATCATTCCAGCGAAACGTGAATCTCGGAATATGGAGCCTGCTCACGATTTCCTCTCGGTGGCATGTGACATGCGAGCACAGTTGAGTTGAAATATGTCAGAGAACGAACATCAACAAGTACGTGAGCACGTGAGCACAAAACACCTGGGGGATTCACGTGTCCCGAATAAGGTGGAAAATGTGGAGAGATCATTATCATCAAACCGAATGGATTGATGTGAATTGAATGATGGAGAAGCAGCAACAAGGTTTCGCGTGATCGTTGCGTAGAGACAAGAAATCCTCACTGTGAGCATAAGGAATTATTTTCTATCGGTGATCCCTTTCATGTTACACAACGGGATACTCAATGCGGTTTGGTTACGAGCAGCAACAGCTCTAAGATCGTTTGAAAGCGTTGTATCGACTGGGTACGAATCAATGCTTGATCAACTTTGTGAAACCGGTGATTAAGTTCGAGAGAAATTTTTTATTTTACATAGGTTAAGCACACCGATGGTATATGTATGTATGTATGTGCGTGTGTATGTAAGTGTGTATGTATGTATGTATGTATGTATGTAAGTATGTATGTATGTATTTATGTAAGTATGTATATATTTATGTATGTATTTATGTGTGTATGTATGTAAGTGTGTAAGTATGTATGTATGTATGTATGTATGTATGTATGTATGTATGTATGTATGTACGTGTATATGTATGTATGCATGTATGTATATATGTATGTAAGTGTGTATGTATGTATGTAAGTGTGTATGTATGTATGTATGTATATATGTATGTAGGTATGTATGTATGTATGTAAGTGTGTATGTATGTATGTATGTATGTAAGTGTGTATGTATGTATGTATGTAAGTGTGTATGTATGTATGTATGTAAGTGTGTATGCATGTATGTTTGTATGTAAGTAAGTATGTATGTATGTATGTATGTTCGCCTGTCTGTCTATCTGTACGTATGAAATCACGAGCCTAGGTCCAAACACTGACGCACAATTAAGCAATGGCCGTGGGCAACGTTACAGCCAGTTGCCCAGGCCTACACAAAATAACGGACGGCTGCAACTTGTCCTTTAGCTTTGAGATTCTACGCAGGGTTGTGAGACTGTTTCAT
Organism: Atriophallophorus winterbourni; assembly: GCA_013407085.1. NCBI lineage: Eukaryota > Metazoa > Platyhelminthes > Trematoda > Plagiorchiida > Microphallidae > Atriophallophorus > Atriophallophorus winterbourni. The sequence goes on from JACCGJ010001611.1 coordinate 146,145, forward strand.
CTCGTTACCGGAAGTACTCGACAGAGTATAATGTTATCGGTACAAGAAAAACGTGACGACGATCGCATAGTCATGCGTGAACATGTGATAACCTAGTAGTATGACGAAGATGTATTCCGGGATTATCACGTTTCGGCGTAAGCAGGATCCACGCTGTCAGCGTAAAACTGAAAACACCACAAACACGGATACAGGTGCTACGAAAACCTGTTTGAAAACTGCAGTGCGTGAAAGCAACAACATGATCAATGGGATAACGATGACGAAATTTGTCACAAACGAATCGAGCGACAACTAACCGCGCAGGATTCGATTCCGAAGTTGCGAGAGGCGGGGCAGCGGCGTTGATCGGAGGTGGCACGCTGACGGGGGAAGCATTCTGTTTTCTCTGGAACGCAAACAATCCGAGTAATTCGTACGAATGAGACAGAATAACGGAGATGAAAAATAACGACACAACAACCGTATACGGTTGTTGTTGTTGTTGTTACTTTTACTTTACTTGTGTGCGACTATTTCCTTCTGGAGGATGAGTCGGCCTCAATGAAAATTCTTGAGAATTTGGGTACAAAGCGGCGTCCCCAGCACCACTCGGCGTTTGTTCGAGTCAGCTTCTCTAGCCTTTGCACAACTTGCAAGGCAGCAGGGAGTTGCCAGAAAGAGGTGGTGTGCACCAACTAACCTTCTGCCAGACTCTGTTCTAGATTTTTCCTCAGGGTTTTCTCCCGAAGCCGTTCCCGCGATCGGGTATCCCGCAAGGCAGCGGAGGTTTAAAATCAGGGTTTTCTATCCCTTAGATGAAATGTCCTCCGAGGCTAACGAGCTACATCTGCCCGAAGCAAACTGGTTTTCAGGCGCCAGTCACTTGTTGTTGCAGCACCGTAATGGATTGTCACGAACGCACACACAGATAGACATGTGCAAATGGCACTGTTTGCATTACCACACATGTTACATTTTGTATTTGCAAATGTTACGGCGTCACAGATTGGCCAAGAAAACAGAACAAATTTACGAAACAAATACAAAAGCAAAATATAGCAAATAAACCCGGAATAAAACAATTAAAAAAGAACTAAATTATATATAGACATCATGTTCATCGAGGACACACTTACACCGGTAGCTAAGCTGGGATACAAGTTTGAAAAATCCTCAAAGATGAGGAAGGGTGGAACACGAAATCTACGGAAAAGTAAGCACAAACAAAGATGAGATGCGTACACCTCGAATGGAACAAGCATTCAAGCATATTTCGCCAACGGTAAAGTGATATCAGCATAAAAGTATTCTTGCTACCATGCATCATTACAAATTTTCCCAGCTACTCCGCTTGACGACATACAAGATTAATCAAATGCACCAAGAAGATGCATACCGCATGCCCATCAAGGACATAGGTGTTGCTTGCTCACTTGCTTAATCCCTTGAGTTCCTGGAGGAACATAAAGCCTAGGCAACTTGTCTTCAGTTTGGTCTGTCCATAGCAGCCAGTTTGATGTCGTTCCAGTTAAGTCCACACTTGCGGATTTCCTCTTCACACGAGCGCTTCCAAGATAGCTTTGGGCGTCCGACCCGTCTCTTCCCGATTGGGTTCCATACCAGAGCATGACGCGTGATGTTATCATAAGGTTTCCGCAAGGTGTGCCCAACCCATCTCCACTTTCTTCTACTGATCTGCTGGGCGATCGGGTCCTCAGCAGCAATCTGCCACAGGTCTTATCCTTATCTTTTCTGGCCATTTTACCCCAATAATTCGACGAAGGCAATTATTGTGGAATGATTGCAAGCGGCCAGAAGACTTTGCTGTCACTCGCCAGGTTTCCGATCCATAGAGTAGCACGGATTTGACGTTGCTTCTGAATATACGGAGTTTCGTGCGTTTTGATAGAACCTTCGACTCCCAAATGGGTTTCAAAGCTATGAACGCGTAATTCGCCCCGCGATATCGGGTCGTGAGGACCCCAGTCCGGTGCCAACAATAGATTCTAGTTACTAGTTAAGGTCTTCCGAAAGCTACACCATGTGTCGGATTGACCATCACAAGTGCTAAGCCAATCGGGATGCGGCGTCTCGCAAGTCGATTGACGCAACAAGCGTAAACTGTACATGTTGAGTTATTTCTGAAAATTAATATTACCACTTAAAGCATCGTTACACATGCGATATTCGTTACCATATGAGCCCCGGTCAGATTTTTGAGACCCCAAGGCGAACAAACAAAATCAGGGACCGGAAAACAGCACAACACCGAGCGTCTTCAGCTCACGGCACCAGACGCAGCGTTCTTGCAATTTCACCAGGCATTGTATGGTATGGTATGATGGTATGAAAGCACAAGCCTGGTCCAGGCAAAGTGTCGCACAGTCAGAGACTGTACGTGGGCTAAGATAATGTCAGGTTGCCCAGGCCTAGACAGATATGAGGAAGAAAAAAGAACAGGAAATGGTAGTGAGACTCCAGCCTGTTTCAGCATGCAGCTCACTATCTCTGGCCAATCAATTTAGCATGGTGTTAGCCGCACAGCACAAAGTACTGCACGATTGCACATCCGTGCAGTGTTGATAGAAGTAGCTAGTCGTACGACACACCTCCTGTTATTGACGGGAATCCAGTCTAAAAGTGAGCTTTCTGCAAGCAAACTCAGAACTACATCTATACCCGCTTGAACTGAACAGGAAGAGTCACTTGAGCAGCGCAAAAATTACCTGCTGTGCAGAGTTTGTGCAGTCAATTCGATTATCGTAGAGGGATCATAAAGTGTTGTCCCTGGCAAGCAACAAATGTCGATAGACAACGAATCTAGACAGAGGGCAAGAGCAGCTTGCTGGCTTGATTAATGCAGCGTTTGTACATTCATGGCACCAATGAATGCAGATGTGCGCGGTTTTATAAAGTGAGCTTTGGGTTTATGATATGTTAAGCTTCGAAAAGGTTCAGATCGGCCGCTTATCACACTAGACGCAGAGACTGCACGTGGGCGATATTACAGTCAGGTTGCCCCGGGTATTGAATAGCAAACGATCAGACACAGCATGCAGAGAACCAAGTGTGTCATGAGCAGCCTCGGTTGAAATGTGTTTCAACGACCGAAAAATAAACAGCGAGAAAACCGCTTGGAAGTCGTGGGGGACACGACGGTACACTTACCGAGCGCTGTCGTTCGCGCAACTGGCGCAGGGATAATACGATTTGTTTGTCGGCGACATCAAACACGGATTGACTCTGTGTAAGAAAAGGGAAAAACGAAGAGATGAATATAGATGGAACGGAACATAAACGAGATAAAACCGCGCGACGGGTGGTGATGATAATGAAAGTTAAACGCGGTTTGAGCGACATTAATCCGCAGCGGTATTACTCGGAGATGTGATGGCAAGTGTTACACAGACAATAAGTTGTAAGCGTGCTGTATACACGAAACCTCACGTCTAGTATTGGACACAGTCATAGACTACGCGTGCAGTGAGAACCTATCAGGTTGGGCAGATTTAGAGAAAATGACGGGAAAATGATAGTGATAATGATTGCATGGATGTGTGCAGTGTGTGGTGTTCAGCTAACCTCGTGCTAAATTGATCTGCCGGCAATCGTGAGCTGTATCGGAAAACACGCCGGAGGTTTATTGCCTTGGCAACCGAAGAGTATCCTGGCCCATATGCAGTCTTTGACTATGCGCCAGCTTGCATGGATAGATACATAGAGAATGCTTCTACGCGCAGCCCAGTGCGAGTGGCGAATCAATATTGCATGGTGTTGGAAGTTTACGACCGGGTATCTAACGCGGCCGTTCTTACTTCACTTTACTTCAACGCGACTGGATTTATGGGTGGATAAATCGGCTTCATTCATGTCTCGAAACACGTCAGTCCACGAGCGTCGACCGAAGGCTAGATCGTTGCAGTTCCGTCGCGTTCCAACCTGCGAACGCCGTATACAACACGCAGTTCCAAATGTGTCGATCAGAACATCAAACGGAACTCCGTTGGCTCAGGTTGCGTACACTTAATGTGGCGAATCCACGTTTCTGTTGCCACCTCACCACACATTCGCGTGACAGGGCTTTAAAATTGGCCGTGCTATACAAGACATAACTGAGGCTATTTTCCTCGGAGTTGTTGAAAGGTTTTCTGACAATTGGATATACCTAGCGGCACTTGAGGATAAGTGACTAGGAATCGTATAAAGTGCTCTTTGATCGTCACACGCGCAAGCCACTAGGTATATATTTATGAAATCACAAGCCTGATCCAGGCAAAGTGCCGCACAGTCATACACTGTACGTGAGCTAAGATACTGTCAGGTTGCCCAGGCCTAGACAGATATGGGAAATGAAAATAGGAATGGCCGTGGTTCCGACTGCAACTCACTACCGGCGGCAAATCAATTTAGCACAGCTGTACAGCACAAAAGTGCAAAAAAGATAGGAAAGGGAGGGACATAAATAGCTACAGAACTACGGCAGAATGACTCATACCCACACATGCACGCATGTACAATCTTGCAATACTTCTGTGTGATGCAGCAAGCACTGTGCTAAATTGATTGGTCACCGGTAATGAGCTGGAGTCTCAGTGCCATTTCCATTATCATTCTAGGTTTTAGAAACTTGACAGTGTCATAGCCAGGTGCGAGGCACTCTATCCGAATTCAAGCTCGTGAATTCATAAATTTCATACACACCGAAGTGTAGCATTAACCACAACGGAAATAATAATTACGAGAGATTCCATTGAGTGGAGCCATATTGTGCTACTAAACCTAAAGATGAATCTCAACCCCTTGAGATTTGTAACAAGATCCCGCAAATTCATTGTCTGATCAAACCGGATGTTGTTACAAACTTACAGTATACGTGTAGACGTCAAAGCTCGCTCCAGCTTCCACCAGAAGACGCGCGGACTGTTCCCGGTTCCAATGGGCAGCAGCGTGCAACGGCGTCCAGCCATCGGTGTCTTGACAATCAATATCGATCCCAGGAATCGAGAGCAAGAGCTGCAGCACTTCGAGATAATCTTTACAAGCGGCCACGTGTAGCGGGGTTGCACCTGTACGTGGATCGATCACCGGTCTGCGTGGAGGGAGAGGAAGAGATTGAGTTTCGCGCAGTCAGCATGACCGAATTCATCGTCGACAGCAATATGCCGGTGGCGAGTATCGAATGTTATACAACCGTGGCATAATAGAATCCTAAACAGGGGGTTAGAAAAGCTACGTAACCTATAGAATAGCAAGCACAAACACTCCGGCATGAAGTGCACGCACATCGTATGAAACAGGCATTCCGTTAAGTTTTCTATTTTCTTTCCATCTCTTTTGTCATATCTGTCTAGGCCTGGGCAACCTGACAGTATCTCAGCCCACGTGCGGTCTCTGACTGTGCGGCACTTTGCCTGGATCAGACTTGTGCTTTCACATCACATCACATCCGTTAAGTTTTGTGAGCAAGTCAAGTGACATGAGCACGACAGCTTGCTTGCCGCTTTCACAGTCATTCATCATACAAGATTAACCATATACTCCAAGCAAAATCTATTTCTATTTCCCCCTTCATATCTGTCTAGGCCTGGGCAACCTGACAGTATCTAAGCCCGTGTGTAGTCTCTGACTGTGCGGCACTTTTCCTCGATCAGGCTTGTGCTTTCATACTTCAAGCAGAATCCTACCTACTTACCTATCTACAACAAGAGCACAACTGAACACTAAATAGTCGAGATTGTGCATATGAGACGTTCGCCTTGGCCTTCAAGACCAAACATAACACTTAATTCTGATTCAGATGTATCTAAGTGACCCAGTCTGGCATTCTTATCCCCAGCTGAAAGAACAATATCGTAGCTTTTAGCACGTCTCAAAAGAGCACATAGGAAGCGTTCTTCTCGTCGTCGGAATTGGTGTTAGTCGGAGCGTAAGTTGCTACAATAAACAAGCATCTCTGATTAGAAGATTTTGAGTTGGGTCTAATATTAGTGGCTAGTCTAACTGCGCACATCCTGCTATTGTAAGGAATCCAATCGATTAGACAGGATTCGGTACGGGAATTCAGCACTATACCAACACCCGCCTGTCCTGAAATGGCAGCTACAGAATCGCCAGAGCAGCGCAAAAAGTAGCGAGTTGAAAGGTTTGAATCAGTAAGTTCAGTAATTATAGACGGATCATATAAGCGCGTTCCGATAATCAGCAAACATCAATAGTTAGCCTATCTAAGGTAAGAGCCAGTGCAGCTTGCTGGCCTATTTGTCTGAGGGCTCTAAAATTCCTAGCTCCAATGTGAGCAGAGCTCCGTGCTTTCAGAAAGTAATCTGTAAATTCGCGAACAGAAAATGTTCCAACATGTTCAGCGCGGTCTTTTCCAAGGCTGCGATCGATACAACGAGAGTTGTGGAGAGTAGGATATGAAGGCTCAAAACCGTTTGAAGAGTAGGATCACACGTAATTTGTTTCTGCTAACCCGCCCTGTTTATCGTGCGCGATGGCCGATGCACTATGGAGTTGGGTTGGCGGTATGCGCAATACATGGTAATGTATCCGAACACACGTCTACAATTGCGGTACATTATGAATTTTCGTTCAAAATTCCACGCATTAGTGGAGACCGAATTTCCCGTATGTAGCATATTTTTAACCGAAAGCGAAATGCAGACTACTAATATCACGGAACTACAACAGATCGAGCATGATTTGTCAAGCAGTAAAGTCAGATTCCGAAGAAACTTCCACGCAACAAGCCAGAAACCGGCTGTAAGTGTCGTGTAAGTGTGGTGGATGTGAGTACGTGCAACTTTCGCAACAATTCGGGTGACACCAAACAATGCCGGGGGAAATTCGTGCGACAGAAAATCGATACCACACAATCAATGTACCACAGACGCACGCAGGCGTATGTGCAAAAATTAACAACTCAGGTAGTGCGTGTTTATGTTGAAAGTAAAAACCGTCGGATAACTTGCTGGAATCAAGGCTGTTTCACAGGTTTGAAACAGTGACATGTTGACCAAACGATGTAAAGGAAGAAAGAGCCGGGTAGTGACCGGAACGCACGCGTCATCAGGGTGTATGTGCGCAGGCAGTGACATTATCCGGTAAGTTATGGTCATGAAGGCACAACTGACAGGAAAATCAACACCCAAAACGTTTGTCCCACCGAAACAGACAATGGCACAATTGCACGAAGGCAGACGTGTCTGTCTCTGTGTGTGTGCGTGTGTCCAGATTCTCCCGTACGGGATTCGGAACAAAAGCATCGATCGGCATTTGCACCAGAAATCGGTAAGCAACTAGCCTGCTTGCATATCGATTTGATAGGCCATACACACACGCGTCATAATTCGCCACATGCACCACTTTTGTGGACACTTTATTGCACGCGACAATGGCGCGCACACACTCTGGGTGACCTTACGTAGTATGCTTGAAGGCCGATTACCAAATGCGGTGATTTAACGGGAGTAGCATACTTATAAGCAACAATCACGTGATGATACAGAAGAAGAAGAAGAAACCTGGGTGTGCACAGTAAGTGCACGGCCAGTCGGAATGGGGCGACGAAAAGAGCTGATGTGAAAAGATGCGAGACAAGTTGCTACAACGTGTGGTATGAAGACACACAAGCCTGATCCAAGCAAAGTGCCGCTGCACGTGGGCTAATATACTGTCAGGTTGCCCAGGCTTAAACAGATATGAGGAGGAAAAAAGAACAGCCCAGCCTGTTTCAGCATGCAGCTCACTGCCTCTGGCCAATCGATTTAGCACAATGTTAGCCACACAGCACAAAGTACTGCGCGATTGTACATCACTGCGGCAACGTATAAAAAGAAGTGACGCTTTAAACTTCGGTTTCGATTCAAGAGCCACATGTATCATCACAGCTGCACTAAAAACCATGTCGAACACAGAGCAGGAGATAGGAAGGCCACAAAAAGTAATCAACAAGATGAACGCGGTTCTTACTGAGGCGCGCACGTATACACACATACTAAAAGTATGAAATCATCAGCCTGTATCAAAGAGGTTCTGCACACTGTGAGAGTCGGGTTGCCTAAACAGTCATTGTTGTTGGCCTCCTACGGTCGATGTCAACCATGGATAAATATCACAGGCGCATATTAGGCTCAAGCTTCAAATGATTAAACAGTCCGGTTTGAGAGGAACAATTTTTCCTACAGCACTCGGTCGACCGATGCCAGTTGGATGTTGACGACATGATTTACGATCAGCAGCCGAGAACCGGATCTGCCCGTTCTCAGCTTGGATGTGAGAATCCTGCGCATTGATTAATGCAGCTCAGTACCGGCGTTATCCAAGTACTCATCATAATCATCACTAATGTTCCAAAGGTTGTCATAGCCGGGGGTGGCAGTGGGGATAAGCTCCCATTGTTTATAAAATGCTCCCATATGGCATGCGTCTCAAATAGCCTCTGACAACCAAGTCCAGCTTCTGGCCTGCACGAGTGGCTCTCCGAGCCCGGCGGAACTGCTTCTACCAACAGGAGAAGGGGCGAGGGCGAGTGACTGGCGCTGAAAACCAGTTTCTTCGGACAGATTAGCTCGTTTAGGCCTTGGAGGGGGCATTTCATCTAAGGAGGTAAACCCTGATTTTGTTATGTATGCAGGACAAGACAAGCCTGATCAGCAAAGTGCCGCACAGTCCGAGACTGTTACGTGGGCTAAGATACTGTCAGGTTGCCCCAGCCTAGACAGATAGAGGGGGGGAGGGGTTGGAATAGCAATTATTGAAAATGGTAGTGAGACTACAGAGTTATTTACCAGGACTGAGCTTCCGCCCGTTGGCCAATCAATTTAGCACGATGTTAGCGGTACAGCCACCAGAAAACGCTGCATCGCTTGCACATACCTGATTTTAAACCTCCGCTGCTTGCTGGCATTCAATCGCGGGAAAGGCTTCGGGAGAAAACCGTGAGGAAAATCCTGGAACAGTCTGTTAGACGGTTAGTTGGTGCACACCACCCACCTCTTTCTGGTAAAAAAGTAAAAGTATAATCATCACTAGCCACAGCAGCAATTCAACTACGACACAAAAAAGCATAAATGTACGAGACTTTAAAACTACTGAACCATTATAGGATTCGACACAGACAAACTGGGAGCAGGTGCCTGCACCACAAGCAAGTGGTGTGAACGAGCAGAGCGACATCAGCATGACTACTTTCGTGCGGCCTTTATTGGACGCAGTACAACAAGGGCTCTCTGGCACTTAAGTAACGAGTAATCAAAACCCTCCAAGAAGCGTCTACAACAAAAACGGTTACTGAATCGATGTTGAGCAATATCAGCGAGAGCAGAAGGTCTTAATTATATCTCCAGACCGCAGCCATGGGGTCGCCCCAAATCATCATCATCATCATTCACAGACAGCCTACACCGTAGCGCGTACCGAAATGCTAACTGTCCACAACATGAAAAAGGTAAAATCCTAACAGATGGGGAGAGGTGGGACGTAAATTGCTACGGCTTCTATGAAAGAGTAAGCACAAACAAACCGGGATGAGTTGCCTACACCTCGAATGGAACATACATTCAAACAGTTTCGTGAATGAGTAGAGCGACATCAGCAT
>JACCGJ010001612.1:10998-35290 GCA_013407085.1 Atriophallophorus winterbourni
GGATGATTTGTGTCTACTAAATCAAGTGTATAGAATTCTCGGTTTTTTATATACTGAAAACTCTCTACAAATCTCCGTTCTCGGATAAACGGACGCAGAAAGCGTATCAGAAAGCAACCCTATAAATTTCAGTGAATATCAATCACGGATCCGCGAGTCAGATTTGGCTGTACACGATGATGACATGGAAGTGATAAACCGGGATGTAAAACCTGAGATGAAAAGACAACGCGGAAAAGGTTAAAATAGCAAACACTAGTGACAATTTGACCAGCCAGGTGGATGGGGTGGATATTTCGATAAACTGGCATCTAGATTCGCAGTAGTTTAGGATTAATGCACCGTAACCTCAATGTACCACGCAATGCATTTCGAGGTGAATCTGGCTGCGATGTTGTTCGCACATGCACACACAAACACAATCAAAGATTTAACGCAACATGTAAAATGGTGAATCATTTTGCCTTGATCTCACCCGTCTAACTTAGGTAGCTTAGGATTGGTCAAGCAAATGCGATTTATAACTGAACCCTGTTCATACTGATACCCTTGGTCAGCATCCAAGTTTAAGTTTTGCCCACCATTTCGAAAATGTTTCAAGGTGCAAATTCCTAACTGAATAAAATTTCAACGTAGTTTGAAGTAAGAGCAGGATCATATTTTTGATAAACATGCATTGCTTTTTTAATAAAACGTACTGAGCATCAGCTTTCTATAATAATTTTAGTCTTTTATAAAACATTGTTTTGCAAAATTGTTTTCCTAAAATCATTTTAATCAGTCAGCGAAAGTATTGCATCTGCGATAACGAGATTTTGACTCGAGAATTGGTGGCGAAGCTTTAATGTACACTCCTCAAAATAGGACCACTCGTTAATTCCTGTATATCTCGAGGCTTAACTAGAACTGATTTCACTCGTGATTTATACCAATATACTTGGATCGACGTTTGTCATAATCTCACACTTCAACGACTACATTCCCTCTTTAGCTGTTGTCAGAACATTTATTCAATCCGTGTATGCCTTCTCTGGAACAGTTCACTGTCACAAATTGTCTCGTCTTTGAATAAAAAGATTTTCAAGTCAAAGTTACGAACTATTATGTTGCATAATAGTGTGTTGGCCCCAGTGTACTGATAACCAACAGTGTTGCCGTTATACACACACACACTCACCTGATAAAGCAAAGTTACCCGAACATATATCTCCGACTGACCTTTTCCCACTGCTTGTCAAACGTGAAATTATTTCTTTCGGTTTCGCAGCACGTGTCGAAACATGAAAGTTCGTTTACATCCTTAATGCAAATGAAATGCAAATACCTATAAATCGTCCCTTTGTATGACAATCTAACCATTCCATGCGGTCTCTACCGAAAATTATTTACAACTAAGTGCTTCGAAAATGTTTCTGCTTACTTAAATCGCTTACAAATATATAAATTTGTGTGAGTTTGGCGATCAACAACAAAGGTATTTCGATTCCTAACCATCGCACCGTTGACTCGAAATAACCGTAGACTGCAGACTGTGAATGAGAAAGGATCTCATGCACGTTCACATGACATGCTTTTACTGTGAAGGCGAAAACAATTTCAAATCAGGATACTGATTCCATCCGTGATTGAGATTCTATATTCTGCGATTAAAACCGATTTATCAATGACTTCAAGGTCGATGGTTTTTATGTCAAATTAATCACGGTTACAATTTTCTGGAACGAATCTTGATTTTTATCTAAAGAGCGAACAAGCCGCAACAACACTGGAGTGTAAAAGCGGTTAATGTGATCAGCTAGAAAAGTGACTTTTTGGAATGATGAATATCTTGACCCGATATTACTCCATACTGATATTTGCAACTAAATGGCTAGTAGTAGAGACTTTATTGATTACCATTGCTGCTGTTGCAATCTTGTTCAACACATCGCGACTAATTCAAGGTCCACGTTTCAATCGTTGAAGATCAGCAATCCGAATCGTATTATGTAAATTTTTACAATTTTTAACGTCTTGTCCAGGATTCATTTGGTGAACATGTTTCACTACGCCACGTTTCGTTTTACCCGACTAATCTAACAGTGAAATAAACGGATGGACATTGTTTGTGGCAAAATGGAACAATCTGTGATTCTAGTTAATATTTTGTTGAGCTGTCATGCGGTTAAATTTCTATCAATACTGATTTTGAACCAAAGGTCATGCTCACTCAGATTGTTTGTATAACAATTTCAACAATCACGAAACGGTATTAAAACATAGATACAATGCTAATACTTGGTCTTTTTTCGCCAAATATACTGTGAGAATTTAAAAAATGTAAGTACACCCTGATGGAACGATATCTCCGATTTATAAAGTGCAAACGATAGCTGTTCATTGTAAACGGAAGTTCCAAACCAAATGATAAGGGATTTTCGCTGATTATCATTGTGTTGGCACATCCGAATGAATTTGTACAAACATTGTTCATTGGGAATAAGCTGAGTTGATTTGAGGGCCTTGCGAATATTGGGACATTGGTTGTGGTCCGGTAACTGGCACGGTCACTGAGGGATTATTCAAATAACCTCCGTGGACTTTGAACAACGCGAAAAGAAAGAAGGCATCAACCGCGTATAGGAGGAAATTAATCGCATGGAACACCTAGTAATGAAAAATGGAAGAGTATTTAAATAAACGGTAACCAAACGGATGGAAATAAGTACTATTAATTGACTTAGGGTTATTTTAATTATGATTTAATATCTTTGATTAGCTGGCACTATGTCATTTTAATAATGTTTGCCTCATATTTATAACATTTAATGAAACATTAGTCTAGCGACAATGTCGAGGCGTCAAAGAAGAATGTGTTCTTGCTCTTACGCTGTACTATAGCTGTACCATGTTTGTAGGACTAGAACAAAATGTATTTATCTACACACACGACGTGATGACTAGCTTTTGTATCTGAAAGGTTTCGGAGCATAAACCAACATACAGGCTGTGCTAAAATGTAACCTGATGTTTGTCGAAGATTCAGCCATTTTTGCTTACTCCCAACAGCAAATCCAGTCGCTAATGGAGTGCTATTCGCCTGCTGGTAAAAGATTTTGGGTTGACCATCAATTAGCATGAGCAAGTCCAAATTTCTCGGTCAAGGAACTTTATCGCCTTCCATAATCACTGTAGAAATCTATTAGCGGGAAGTAATACATAAATTCACATATTTTGTTCAACAATTGCAATTCCTTGCAAGTCACCGAGTTAGATTAACAAAGTTACGGAGCAGCTGACATCTTGTCCCGTGTAAAGTCTCGAGTCAGGGGCAACTAGAAGCGGTCAGTAAAGACGAAAATGATGGCATACAGCGTGGGCGTACTAAATGCTTCATCGTATGACAGTGAAACCACGACCATCCACAGAAAACACAAACAGACGTTGAATGCTTTCCAATTCCAATTTTAAGCAAATTGTCAGAGTAACAACCTTAGAAGTGCTTTTATATCTGGTTTAGAGTTCGAGCTGACTCTACTACGAAAGCGCCCTTTAAGCTGGCTCGGTCATGAGTTTAGGCTGGAAAATGGTCGTGTTCCAAAAGATCTACTTTATGGTAATTCGAAATGAGGAAGTCTAACCTTTATTCAACCGAAATCTCGGTACGAAGAAGTTTGCAAAAAATAAATTACTCTTGAGTTGGCAGTGTGTAAAGTGGCATCTTTGAGTTGAGGACAAGCATATACTACTCAAAGTTGCTGCAAGTAGATCACACCGACAACGTGCAAATGTTGCCGATCTCAAATAAAATCAACCACCGAGATTTAAGTGAAATAAATTTCTGAAAATCAGTAGCATACTAATTTGATGTTCTCATTTCGAGATGCCGATTCGGTAGGTGTCGGAGGTCGAATCTCTACATGAAACAACAATATTTGCGAATAATTTCCCTGCATGATGTGCTTAAGCGAAATCGAATTCCATTGAACACATACCCGTTTTCAGCTGAACAGTTAAGCGTGCCAGTTGGTATTCATATATTATTTTCCAATCGACACTGTTTGCACATCATTTGCTCTTAAGCTAAGCTCAGACACGAATAACGTGGCACGTGAGCATCGCCTGATTTTCGCATTCAATCGATAAATTCGGATTACGTATTCGTAATATTTTTAATGGCGTTTACCATCACGAAACCGGTCAGAGACTTGAATTGCTTTGTTTATCTCATCTTGTGCTTTTTCCTTGTGGCTAGGGTCTACAAGGTTAGTGTTTATCCTCGCCTGAAGATCCTAAGCTAAACAGCTTTAACCATTGGATATAATGCACGGTAGTTGCAGCATTTTTTCAAATATTGCCCAAGCCCTTTACTTTAAAGAGACAAGTTTCGGATAAGCAATAAGTATATTCCCTATTAAATGAAGCAGTTGGGTTCGAACGCTAATACATTGAATTATGCTTAGTAATACACCGAATAATTTCTGCTTTCTGAACACGTTCCTGAGTACAAGTGAGTTCAGTCGTTTTGAGTCATAAGTACAAGATTTGATATTGCAAATATCTTTTCCATTAAGATTCATGTTTCTTCGAATAAATTTGAGCTTAGAATATCGATGCATTGACAAACGGATTTAAGAAAACTTAAAATGTTCTCAGTTTGAAGGATTTATTTCTTAGTGGGACTGAAAACATTACGCAATAAGAAGTCCTAAATCAACTATTAGTTTGTGACTTAAATTAATTTCCAACTGCTCGGATTGCCAACGTTGAATTTCTTAAACCTTTCAATATAAACACCCTATTTAATTTAATTACGAGACTAATGTTTTTGTACGTTTTTGAAGTATGATAGGCTGAAAAATGTTGTTCATAGAAATTTGATTAGATGGAATATCACATGACTTTGGCTGGATCAGCTCGCGACAATTAAAATATTCTCACAGTCATCGAGATATATCCGATAAAATAGTTTATTCAGTTTATAGATGATCCGCTTACGTTTGAGAAACATCAAGCATTTGAGTCAATGAAATCGGAAACGCCTTGTATCTAACCTTCTGTATTCCGGCATCATTGATGATCATTTGCTCAACTTAACCGACAAAGTTTCTTATATAAATTCATCATTTTAATCCTTGTGCTACTGAAATCTCAATTTAATTGGAACCAAGCTTTAGCTTTCTTGAAAGCATACTCGTTCAAAAGGTTGGTATTTTCAAGATCTTATTCTTGTTTAGCCCACATATATGAAGAGCGTGATAAAAAATAGCACATTACTACATGGAGGATTCATTTTATATATAAAACTAAAGCTCCACTAGATTGGATGTTACTGATACAAATCAAAAGGTAATCAGTGAAATATCTAAAGTCATCTTGTACAGTGAGATAACAATGCTTGTTTTTCAAGGTCAAATCTCGCTCTGAGCTAAACGTTCATAATGTTGTTGACCCACATCTGAAGGACACTTGATGATAATCCCATCCACCCGTTTTATTCTCACCCATTTATTGCATTACAATTTCATACCAAGGATCAGAAAGCCAGCCCACTTTTCCTTAAGCTTAGTTAGCGCAATATGCTTAATGCAGATATAACGACGAATAATACAAGTGCCACAACGAATATCCACGAATATCCTGCCTGCTCCAGTTGTCATTTTAATCTGCGTTTTCATGCGATTTCGTGCTAATCGGTTCCGCTCAAGTCTTCTCAATGTTGGGCTCGTTTGACATTAACAAATTGCATATTGCCTGATAATATTTTTATACATATTTAACTGTTATCCTACAGATTTTCACCAGCAATGTTTTACAACCCAAATTTCTGTGTTAGCGGCAGCTACCGTCTGACTTTTCAACGTTCCCTGTCCTTGTGTTTTAGTCAAGCGTTGTATTCTACATGTCAACCGAGAGCCCATGATTGGCTCTCTTCGGAAATGAACTGTACGCCTCGATGTGTGATTTGAAGAATATTTCACAGATGAGCTAATCCAAGTAACCAGATCAAATCTCTTTTGACAAGCTTCAATCTCGTTGGGTCACAATTTTTTAACTCGATTCAAGGTGACTGCAAAACCAAAGCTTTTATGTAGACTACCAACCAGGAAATGAAGCGCTTAGAATGTATGAAGTTTGAAATAAAACCATCATATGAAACCTTACTCCTTCTCAGTTCAATTAAACCCATTATACTAGTATTTGATGCGTTTATGATTTTAAACTGAAATCAGCGTCCAAAGTAATGTGTTGCTCACATCCCCAAAATTACACTCCACTACCGGTTTCTGGCTGTTTGCCGTCATCAGGTGGAGACAGTAAGATTAGGTTCCGTGGGCCTTGAAACATTGGATAAATGGTAAACAAGGTTATACCTGAAAGACACTGTTGCATAGGGTTCGTACAACGAACCACGATGTTCAAACACAAAATCACATAGTGATTCGTTGCCAAGCGCTCAAGGCGCTTATGGATGACCAAAGTAATGTGTTGCTCACATCCCCAAAATTACACTCCACTACCGGTTTCTGGCTGTTTGCCGTCATCAGGTGGAGACAGTAAGATTAGGTTCCGTGGGCCTTGAAACATTGGATAAATGGTAAACAAGGTTATACCTGAAAGACACTGTTGCATAGGGTTCGTACAACGAACCACGATGTTCAAACACAAAATCACATAGTGATTCGTTGCCAAGCGCTCAAGGCGCTTATGGATGACCAAAGTAATGTGTTGCTCACATCCCCCAAAATTACACTCCACTACCGGTTTCTGACTGTTTACCGTCATCAGGTGGAGACAGTAAGATTAGGTTCCGTGGGCCTTGAAATAGTGGAAAAATTGTAAACAAGGTAATACTTGAATGCCACTGTTTCATAGGGTTCGTACAACGAACCACGATGTTCAAACACAGAATCATAAAGTGATTCGTGGTCAACCACTCAAGGCGCTTATGAATAACCGAAGTAATTTCGGGGGATGTGAGTAACACATCACTTTGGACATCCATATGCGCCCTGAACGTTCTCTGAATTCACGTAGGTGTCAAACTGGAATGTGATCTTCCACCCACATTGGAAATTTCTCAAACTTTCCACCGTTTCACGATTTTAGGATGAAAAGAGAAGGTATTTAACTGCACACGGGAGTATATGTTAATATTTTCTATCTGAACTTTTCAAGAGCACAAATCCATGTACGTGTAGTCACAATCCCTAATTTTAGTTCACTGAAAGAATAGATTTAATTGCTTGATGATAAAGCAACTTTATTCATATTTCGATTGATTTTATTCGGCATGCGAAGGCTTTCGCGTGACAAGCATAAATTGCTCAACTATTATAATTGGTCAAAGTCATGTATCGCCTCCCTGATGTACGGCTTATGCCAGCAAGAATATTATGACTATTGAAATTCACATTTTGACAATTTGTTTGGTCGAATCCACCGTAAAAATAGTTCCAACATTAGATTCTGAAGCTTTCGCCATTTGCCCTCAAGGTTGGGAAGAAATTACCACCAGGTAGAGGACGCTAATAGACTGAGTAATGCGTATTAAAATAAATGTAGTGGGAGTGAGTGTTAATTCCAAATCGACTAAGAGGGGGGGTGCCTAAAATACGGAAATAAACTAGAATTATACTTAACTTCAAGAGATAATTTTGTTTATATTCTGTTGGCTTCTATCTTTTTGGGCCATGATTGATTAGATTAACAATACTGTAACAATCTTGCATCAGAAAATCCCACCCCGTTGTATTGAACGCTGTATGTACGCTTCAAATTGACAGCGATTAATCGGGTTGTTTGTGACAAACACGTGATTTGAATAAAACCATTTACATTTATCACCTCAAAGATTCCTGGCCGAAGTTGTATATTGTTTAAGACAGATGCTTTTCATTCCGGTGGTTTGCGGTCCGTATATAAGTCGGCATTGCTCATTATGAGAAATTGTGCTAACCTTTATCCCTTACCTGAATTGAGGTGTTATATTGGGCCCGATCCTATTTCAAAAATTTGCTGCGGAACACTATTTCGAGCGCAATAATTGTACCCCACATGGCATTTATCCGACCGAAAAAGACGTTTGTGAAAGTAATATGAAATCTCCAGTAGTCAGCTCTACAGTTCTCGAAGAACTCGCTCTTGAGTCTCGGCAACTAATCTTTCCTCCAAGCGGGCGAGTAGTAGTTTTTTTTATTTCGCCTGCTAAAAAGAGATAACGCTGACATCAAGTAACCACCGCCAAATGATTGCATAGGTCACGACGCTGTGAATTTTGTAGAAAAGCGCATCACTTTTGAATGAAACTGCATAATTACGTCGGACGGTGTGAAGTATGAAGTACCCGTGCATTTGTGATGTACAAACATGATCGGGATCGAACGTTGAAGGACAACGATATCTCTTCATAATGTAATCGCAAATGAAAATCGGGTCATTCTAGCTAATAGTTCGTCACGGTAATTTAATGTTCACCCTTGGCTATCATTCCCACGCAGATGTAATTTTTCACCGAAACATTATTTTGAACCTACTTGGATTGCTGTGAAGTGAAACTTCACAATTGTCTCTTAAATCAAGTCAACTTGGATAATAATTGCTTGAGCTTTCAGAATAAGTGAAACAGACTCTCAGCACATCAATCTAGCAACATGAAGGGAATGTTCAAAATTGTACTTGTTGTGGAGATATACAACTATAATTATTGCGATAATTAACGCTGAGGCAATGCGTTCATCATGAAGTCACGAGATTTACCGTGATAATAATTCATATTGCGCTAATTTACATTTAAACAAAAAAATCATTTTTACACTCCTGGAACTCACCGCGGCTGCTATCAAGGTGTTTTTACCGTCGGTGGTCGCTGCAACCACGATCATTGCGATGAGTTGCAATCCAGCGCAAATTGCGATGCAGACGAATTCCTGAGTGAGAATAAAACGTTAGTGAACCCAATTCAGCAAATTGCTTTGCAGATGAGAAATAAGATTGATGAATATGCAATCCGCAATAATATACGTGGGAGATAATTTTTTAGTCAACTTTTGGGAATTAGTTTCCATACTTTTAATTCGGAGAGTCTAGTAACTAGCAAGCAAAAACATTTATACAGCATCTCAACCAGTTCAGCGTTTATTTAACATTATTTCAAATCTCCGACGCGCACCGAAAGACTTACCGTTCGAAGGTCACATTCACATTTAAACTTATGTAAAAACTTTCATTCTCTCCGTGTATGTTGTTTATGGATTTTTTACCATAAGATATTTTATCATCGCCAAGTGAACTGATTTTCAATATCAGTGTGTTCGACGCAATTTACAGAAAACCAAAAAAACAATTTACCCGAAGATACATTCTGCCTCAACATTTTCCAATCATGTTTTCTACGTTGAATTACTTTGTTTTCTTTTAACCGCCTGGATCGAAATGTGAATATACTATTTTTAGCAATATATGTATATGCCGCTTTTAATTTAAATCTGAAATCTGTTTCAGATATTTCGTTTGATGTAGCATTACTGAATCAATGCATGAATGTAATTTTGAATTCTTAATTGGGTAACTGTACGCAAAACATTTCTCTTAGCTAATAAGGCACAGGTGAACAATTTCCAGCGAATAATTCAATCATTATGCGATTCAGTTTTGTACACTGATCTGATATTCGCTGAAATCATTTCAAACATTGCAGGATATTCATACAAATCTCTCGATTATAATCTTATTAGGATTAAAACATTTTTAGTTAGATGAAGCAAGTTTGACAAAACCGAACAGATTTTGATGGAAAAAACATTTAAAAAAGCAGTTTATTTGTTAATGTATCGCTTTCAACACGGATGCTTCATCGGACCAAAGATGTCAGCGCGTTACAAGAAAATATCTTCAACCAATCGATTGTAACCATTATTTAACAACTATGGATTCAGATAGTCACAAATAGAGTCTAATTTATTGCGAGCAACATTGTGTTTGCGAATATTTTCGTGTTGCTCTCATCCACTACACTCAAATACAGTGAGCCAAGACACAGTGGTTCATACGTAATGTGATTAAGGAAAGCCACAGTTTCATTCAATGCACACATACTAAAAATTGACTGTGATCGATATGCCGATGAACCATGTCGAAAGCAACATTTATTCAGCACGATCATCCTCTAAAAATGGCAAAATGTCACATGGATTAAAGAGCATTCCAAAGAGCAAGTCACGATCAACACCGTTATCGATCGAATTGGTAATTTATTCGAGCACATCGTGCACGTAAACAATGCACGCTGTTTATCGGGTCGCGTCTCACAAATTAGGAGGGCTGATGTTTCGAGATGTGTCATGCGTTTCAGAATGATTTGAGTGAAAAATCAATAATCCTGAACTCGTCGCACAAAAACAAACAAGCAAATGCCTTTAGAAATTTCACTGGTTTATTCTCGGAACAATTATAATTTCGTTAGTGGTTGTAGCTTGAAATCCTAATATGACATTACATTGCATTCGTAGATTCTGAGCGCTGTGCTCAATACAATGCTTCGTAAAATCAGTATTCAAGCTATTAGAAACACAAAATGGATAGCAAACAATATTTAAGTTTATGCCTTTTATCATTTCTGCATGTTAGCTGATTTTGGGGGACCAAAAAGATAGAGATCTATTTCGAAATTTAAATGATTTGACCAATGTATTGTGGTGCTCAGATAACCAGCACTAACATTCCACAACCGGTTTCCGGCTGTTTGCCGTCATCAGGTGAAGGCAGTAAGATTAGGTTCAGTGAGCCTTGAAACAGTGGTTAAGTGGTAAACGAAGTTAGACGTGCATGCCACTGTTAAATAGGGTTCGTACAACGATCCACGATGTTCGAATAAAGAATCACAGAGAGATTCTTGGTCAATCGCTCCATCGGCTCAAATTGATAAATATATTGTTGTGCTCACATCCCAGATCTTGATTGTTTATTTCATTTAATGTCAGCAGAAGTCATTTTTCAATATTTAACGTTGTTAACAAATTATGGTTATAATCCACTGTTGTAAATTATTGTCACAAGCAACCTGTTCAATCACATGTGCCCAAACACGTAAATGAGGTGAACACTATGGCCATGAATAAAGAGACCTAATTTCAGGCATTTTTATCACAAACATCACAGCCGGTTCAGTGCTTTTTGCACTCATCAGCACAAACCGTCATTTAAAATAATAAATGTCCTGGATGACCAAAGTACTGTGTTGCTCACATCCCCCGAAATTACACTCCACTACTTTTTTCTGGCCGTTTGCTATATATATATATATATATATATATATATATCATAATGGATTTCATGGTTTCAATTTCATTTAATTAGCTCTCATTGTGTGGCACTTGATCGAATGCTTGTTTATCAACAGTTTTCCTAGGTATTCATTAAATTTCACATCACTTAATATTATGATTATATCTTATTATTGTTATTGTCATTAGACAGAAGCCTACGTGGCCTGAGTTTTGCAACGAATGCACATTGTCTACTCAGGAGGCGAACAATTGGGAATCGTTATCAAAAGAGCCCCTCGCTCATTTTTCATTGAGCATTCAAATGACGGTATATATTCCGAACGTGTAATGTTCCAAATGCTTCAAGATTAGGTTTTTCGCGAATGCTTCTTATCGCATTTAATGTTTCAATCAATTCAGTCTTGGATTTGAATATTTGAAGCCTGAAGTGCGCACTAACAAAGAATGATCAATTGGTGTTCTCTTGTGCTGTGGGTTTCGTGGGTGACCGTGATTAACGTTGGGAAGTTTGACCTCAAGTATAAGTTGAGAGGCAATCGGCAAGCAGGAAGAAAACGAGGGACTGGCGTCGTTAACGTTGGAGCAGGCGTGTTAAAAGCCCGTGTACACAAGTTGATAAACGCAAAGAGGTGACGCGAGATTGGATCTCGATTAACTTGTTATAATGATCCCCTCGTTCCCCTTACAATACGACATTTCCTGGAAAAGCCCATAGAAGGTTAATGTGCTATATCTGTTTTTGCTCTCAATGCCAACTACAACTATACACTTATAAAGAATAACTACTTTTTCCAAACATTATGACAATAGGCAGAAAAATGTTTTTCGTCTAGCGCAACCGCAAGTTGACTGTGAAGGAAAAGATGAAGATATACAGCGCGTATGTACTGAATGCTGAACTGTACAGCAGTAAATGCTGGACCATCCACGCAAGACACTGGTTGCAATTTAATAATTCGTTGCATTTTGAACATATCGTGGATGAAAAAACTGAAAAATTCCGTACTTGTTTCCAAAGCTTTTCTAGAGAGCAGAATGGGAATTGGCAGTATACTAAAAGATCTGTTGGATGATGAGCTGAAATCATGAGCTCTACCATTGGATGACCAAACGTGCGGTACAAATATCTTTGCCAAAGCGATAGGAATGTTTTAAAAATTGACTCAATTAAGTGGGAAACGCTTGCTCATAATCATGCATTATAAAGTTAATTTGGAAAGCTTCATCTGTCGCCTAAAAAAGCAGATACTGTTTTCTGCTGTCGGACATAGATGGCTCCTTTTTCTGTAAAAAGGATATGTTTTGGCTTTTCACTATCTCTGGAACAAATATCACGAATGGTGACGGTTAAACGTTCGTTAGACGTAACGAACTCAGCTTTGATCATGCTATCATTATTAAGAATTCGTGCTCTACATTGAAATATTAGAGTAAAATTTGGCATTCGATTCCCCTTCCAGTAATAAACCACGATGATTGCTACTAAATGTCTACGGCTCAGCTTTTTGATGCGTTGCACAGTATACAATTTTCAACAGGAAGCAAGTGCTGTTAATGAGTCGCTTTAGAATGTGATTAATTCAATCATTTGAGATGATATAGCTAATCGTTTTACGGGTTTTTATAATCATACATTTTATGACACAAACAGTAGCCATTTTAAGTCACAAAAATCTAACGAATTCAATCTATATGACGTTAGAGTTGTAGAAAAATTACAATTTCTGAACATATGTCCAAGTTACTGCATGGAGCCAATCGATCACGCACAGAGCAAGATGCACTTTGCCTTTTAGCATCGCTTGCTATGAGTTGCAATGTATTGATCATTGAGATTTCGGAATTTAAGCAAACACAATGACAGAATACACACGTTTGGAATTTCAAGTTATCAGCAAAATAATGGAACAAATACAAAACAAAAATAAATCTGGTTTGTAGCCACGCGTATTGCGAGATTCAGATTGATAAGGAGAGAACAATATTTGAGTAAAATTGGAAGTTGTCGTAAAATACACCAAGCAATGAAATGCTCAAAACCTCCTTGAATTTATTCATTCATAGACAGAATTATATTATTCCGAATCCTTAGTTCAAGTCGTTACGAACAGAGGTATGGATGTATGCAAAGATTAAAAATTTTAATACACAGATAAAGAAAAATAGACAGAAGGCAGATTGATGGCTAAATGTTGGATAGATAAGTATACTTATTGTATATAGCTTTCTAGTTAGTAGTGTCTCTTTCTGATGAATGCAAAATGCACAAACCTGTTCGCAGATGTGCGTGATACAACTGCATGCAAACATAAATTATTTGGGTCCATATCTAATTTATATTTTCGGTCTTAAATGACTCCGAGACTGTAACTAATTATCTATTTTTATTCATTAATTTTCTATTGTTTTTATTGCCACATGCGGTTTTGTCGGATTTGAACTTTTGGGTTGAAAAGTGGACGTGTACTTAACATACAACGTAGGCCAGTTAAAAATTGTAGATTAATGATTTTTTTAATTTCTTTAAGCATGTATTTTTCTATCGAACGAACAAGATCTTTTCAAACTAGCTCTTTTTAGTACTCTGATTTAGAACTGACACATTCCATTGTGATCCGTCATGCGTGGGCACCAGTTGATCGAAGTGAATAACGTGACAGCGATGCGTCAATCAAACTAACTTGAAAATAATCACATGGTTTTATTTTTCCACTTTGGACTAAATTTCTTTGTAAACCATAAAAGCGATTTTCTCAGATTAATCACCTAAATCAAATAGCAAGCAAAGAGTAAAAATATAATAGTTAGTCTCATTGAGGTCAAATATTCTACCGTTCGGAAATCTCGCAGCTTTGGTTTTATTTGCTCCATCGGAATGATTAGCGTATGGTAGTTTTGGAGTGGTTTCAACCGGTGGGCTTTAAATGGTTCGAATTTACAAAACCAGATTTTTATTTGATTTCTACGCACTGTCACAGCATGTGAAATGATTCCAATTCTAGCAATGATGATTTGAGTAGAACGTTTTGGCAGTTTAGATAAAAATGAACTAAACTAGGTAGAGACTAAAGTAATGTGTTGCTCACATCCCCCGCACTTACACACCACTACGGTTTCTGGCCGTTTGCCGAGAATCATATGTGATCATATGTGATTCTGTGTTTCAACACTGTGATTTAAATAAAACTAGGTAGAGACTGTTTATACTAGATGCAAACTATTCAATTATTCTACCCTCAGACAGAATTCAGTTGAAAATATCGGATATAATTAAATTTAATATGTTAAAATACATCGGATGCAATGTTACTTTGGAACGCTCATGAAAAATGTGCAGCTAATAAACAAATAAAACTTGAGCGTCGCATCTTATCATATTGACTCAGCTAAGCATATAATGACCAATCCATGCAGTCGATCTAAGTCAATTAATGAAATCTCTAGAAAACTACTGACTTCAGAGGACTCACATCTCCCACACTTGCACATCCTGAACAGTTTCCGGCTGTTTGCTATAATTAGGTGAAGATCAGTTTCACTGAGTGACTCTCCCCAAAAACAAATTTAAATCACTTATGTTGTGTAAGTACAAATTTTCAAGGTATCGGAAACTGGTAATCTACGACTAATGGCTTAAGCTGAGCAATTCGTTTTCTAAAAAGTATCAGCGGTTTTAAAAATAATGAACTCTCCAATATCAAGTAAGAAAGACTGTTTGGTGGGTAAACGTTCTTATTTGTGATATACAATTGCAAAATCAAAAATATGTATACCATTGCTTTCGGTTTTACTGACAAACATGCAATGCACGTAGTGAGTTCAAGTGACAGAAATAAAGTTAAATTTGTTTATAAAATTAATTGTTGACATTCTTAATAGATAAAACTTTCGGAATCTTATTGCAAGCTCATTGGCAAAGATACGCAATACATACATTTATCCTGTAGTGGACCATACATTGCAAGCTCAAACGCATGGTTTGAGGAAGACATCTCGTTACTAAAGAATATTTAGCATTGGGCAAACAAATGGTAGCCGGATTGCTCAACCAACTGGGATTCAGGACTCTCGAGTGCGGGCTCAACCGAAATAACTTAATTCTGACCCACAGTATAATCCATACGAGGTCCAAAACACTCAGGCAATTATTCAAATTAGACTCCAGTTTTCGGCACACAGGCATTTTCTCTCGGTTTGAATACCACATTCCAGACTAAACTAACTTCTTGAACAGTCGAAAGTCAACAATTGTGTAGTGACCAAATAAAATAATTTACAAGAATCTTACGAAATTCTATATTGAATAATACTGTGTTGACCCCATGTCAATGAAAACCATCAATGCATTCACTATAAACACTAAATTTAAAAACAAGTTTACCCAAATATAAATTTTCGACCTACTTTACCCCACATTTATACTGATATATTTTTCACATTTTCATTCATACCGTAATCCTGTGGTGTTTTAAAGTAATAATTGGTAACCATAAATCCTGAATCCATGAATTTATTATATCAAACTTGAGTTGGTCCTACTCCTTCTTAAAACCACTGAACCAACAGCGTAAGTGTGATTGTTTCAAATTATATTATATATCCTCTATATACTATATATATATATCCTATTATCTCTATACTATATATATATTATATATAATTATTATATCTATATATATATATATATATATATATATATATATATATAACAAGACATTGTTGAGAAAGTTGTTATTTCACCATACATCTTGGATGTTTCAGATTTTCAAGCTCGTTTTTAAACTCACATTTTGCTAAAAGCATCCTCAGCGGCTAAAATATTATTAAGTTTCGATACAAATCTTTTGGAGACGATAATTTATGTCTGTTGAGCAGTTGGAGTAAGTTTTTATGTATGTAGGAAAGCACAAGCCTAATATGCATAGGCAAATTGCTGCATAGTCATATACTTCAAATGGGTTAAGAATCTCTCAGGTTGCTCAGGCCTAGAAACATATGAGTATAGGGGCTTCCGTTTGACTTTTATCCGGACGTTACTGGTTCGAAATTTATCTGATTGCATATTCAAGAAAATGTGATCATGATTTTCAGTGAACTTGTTCAACATGGTATTATTCAACAAACAAATATCAAAGCGCTTAATCGAAAATTATTTCATTCGGTAAAAACACCATTTCAGAGGGTAAATCGTTCCATAAAAACATAAACATAGTGAATAACAATAATAACGACAGTTTAATCACAAATATCGTATGTTAATGGTGAAATTGTGACTGCGTATGGATTGAACTAAACTTGAAACGTTGTCTGATTGAGTTGGACGTCGTGTGGATTTTCCGGCACGTTTGAATTATATCACTTCGGATGCAGCCGCGTTTAAGAGTGCACATTTTCTGTTCAGTTATCAACTGCTCAAATGTTATATTACACAATCTAGTAACCATTTAAGTTGCTTCAAGATAAATCTCTCCTTGTAGCGAGATGTTTTTTCCCATCATGGTTTCCGAGCTTGCACTTTTTAGTCCACGAATGAATGTATGATTAACACAATTAAAATCTTTGATATATCTCAGTGCAGGCATTCACGCAACTTCTTTCTTTTTATACCTGCGTCTAATCGTTATAAGTCACAAGCGAGTTGCTTAAGCACTAATATTTTTTCTGAATTCATTTTGTGTTGAAAACAATTCCATGACTCTCGAGTCGCTAGATAATTTGTTCGCACATCAAGCGTTTCAACAACTTATAAACCACTAAAAGGCGCGTTACAAGGATGTATTTGGCTGGGTTAAAACTAATAACGTTTTTATAGTATGGTGACATAAACATGGTTTCCAATTTTGAATGTAGGATTCACGTTATCGGTGAAAGTTTAAATGAATAACAAAGCAAGCCACAAAACTTCAGATTGCATAAATTGAAATAACTAGCGTTATTTTTCTACGTCAAGACTACCTAAATGTGCTCGCAAAACTATATGATCGACGTTGAAATCTCCAAAACTTTTGACATCTGCTGAGCATGGCAAATCTGTTGTCACAGACAAATAACTTAAACACAAGACTTCGCATAAGATTTTGCTAATACGTTAGTTGTATTCTTGACATTCTTTTCAATCCATCTGCTTCATGAAGATGTTAAAAGATAGCTCACATCTCTCGTCTATTTTGTTCTAGGATGCGACGCGCCTCTGTTTTTCCTAGCGGCTAAGATCGAAAGTGACTAAACTGCGACTATAAGTACACGTAAATATTTCATATCAATCTGTTTGCTGTCTGAATCGGAACCATCTAATGATGATATCCGTTAGTTTTGCAAATTGAGGACGTCAAATTGTTTCGGATTGTTTTGAAAATGTTCTCAAAATAGGTCTGTTTCAGTGACACTTTGTGAAGTTTATGCCACTGCTAACCAGTTTCGAGTGCAGCTGCAAAGTTTTATACAAAATATTTGTGCATTTATTTTCGGATATAACCTCAGGTTTTGTCTATTTTTATATGAATTTGAGTTAAAATACTGAAAATGTGAGTTTTTAAATATTAAGGAGTGAGTTGCATCTCTTCCTTCTGCTTATAAAAAGAGAACTAATCGAACTTTTAATGGGTTTTACATCATTATATACATCGTTGTTGCTCAACGTGAATCCGGAAAATTACAAGAAGTGGCAAGACAGTTGTAGCATAAAATAGACAAATGTTAGTTCTATGTCGTATTTTGAGTTTTTAATAACACAAAACACACTAATTAGAGTTGACGAAGAAGGATTCACATACCCTAACAAAAACAGCATTGCGATTTGTAATTATAAAACTTTGGTAAAGAAATATATGCCAGTGTTTTCTTGAATTTGGTTTTCGTATAATTGATCAATATAACTTAGCGAGAATTTTCCGAATCGCATTTTGTGTATGAAAGTCTTATAATTAGCGGATTGTTTGTGTATGAGCAACTAGGACAGGATCGACAAAGTCATATTCAGCATTAACTGATTGTATAGCTGAAATGCCTTTCACTGTTTTCAGGCATTATATATATATATATATATATATATGATTTATTGGAAAGAAATGGTGTCCTGGTGAATAATTGACTTTTAATTGTTTGTGTGTGGGCTCATGTGATTGAACATGTTGTTCGTACCAGCCTTATCCAATAGTGGCATACAAGCGCCACTTGCTTATCATATCCGATTTGTTGAAAACATTTGAGCAAGCTTGAAGTTATTGATATGAAAATGAAGAAAACAAAAAATTTCGACTCACACAAGAATAGGAAACTAACATTTGTGCTATCTACAATAGATTTAATTAGCCCTAATTTATAGCTATGATGACGATAATATTGGTTAAATCAAGACAACATCTTTGTTCTGCCGCTAGATTAAATTTTGAATATAAGTTTTGTGTACTTCAATTAATATTGTTAGTTTCACATTCATGTCACGCAATATTGTGGGTGCTCCAAAAGTTGAATGCCATTTTGATTATATCTACCACAAAACGATTATCATACTGAATTGTTTTATCTTAGTTGCATTTCAATAACGATCAATCACAAATCAATATTACGTGGAAAGCATGCATCTTGCAAAGTCCAATTAATTATATACTTAATAGCTAGAAATTAACTTTGATTTTTTATACTTCAAGTTATGAGTAATTAATCACTCACAATGATTCCGTTTATCAAATGTAAGGAAGTTTCTAAACACGAGCTTATGTTCCTGAGAAACTAAGCTCAATAATCATGCTATCTAAGACGTTCAGAGAAGTCGTGAGGTGGAAAGTCTATATATTTGAAATATTTACTGTTTAAAAATCTTGTTTGAAATAGATAGATGTGCTCGGAACTTGGAGCTAAAGATTAATCAATTATTACTTATAGCAAAATAATTAATCACATATAAGGTAGATCACATCACGTTTATGTGAGAGATATCAGCTTTTGTTATTGTTAACAATATCTATTCACTTCAGCGTGGTTCAGTACAAAACCAAATACATTTAGTCATAATTATCACCAACTCGCTCCACAGCTGCATGCCACATAACGAAACTGTGATCGATTGGTTGTTACATTTTCAAATATTAATTGTTCGGAAATCAAAATATGAACTTTTTAGGTTGCAACTTCAGTATAGCCTGATTGTTAACACTCAATGCTTTTGTGAATTATTCAAGGCAACTGTTATATTAATTAAAAATTATGTCACATCAAATAATTTATTTTTAGTCTAGTATAATTTTAATAAACTTCACTGATATTCGAATGTGATTCAATCAAAAATATACTCAGCGAATAGAAGTTGTACTAATTACATTCAAAATTTAAGGGTTGAATATACGCAAATCATTATAAAAAACGTAATTTGTGTATGAAATTACATGACTTACTATGAATGTGAGTGGTCCACTCAATTTATATATGACATTTGTTAGGTGGATTGTAAAAAAGAAACCCGATATTATGAATGTGGAAATTGCGACAAACAATGCCCAACCAGCAGTTCCTTCCCGGTAACCATTTGTACCCGCTACTAGCCCGATCACAATGATATTCAAAACGCATTCAACAACTTTTAGAATCGCAGGGATTGTAGAAGCATACGTTACGTTCAGACCCATTGCACTTATCAACTTAATTCATAACGAATTGCCAAATATAATGCACATTGAAAAAAGCATATCTCAAGGATGTAGAAATATTAGAATTGGTAAGATAAAACAAGCTGCAATCATTGTGCATTGCCTCAATCTAACTTCCATCAGCATTTAAAATCAGAGCAAATGAATTTTACATTAGGGCCATTTTTTACTTGATGATTATTTATTAATTATTAAAAAAATATTATTATTAAAAAATTAAACTATAAAAACGCAAAGTTATCAGCTCTAATATTAGTAACAATACCTCAGATACCAATGAACAAATGCAATGTGAATCTGTAATTGAAATTAACTCTAATAGTTCCCAAATTTCGACATCCGCATCTGATAATCAAGGTGTGATTGTAACTCGACATCTGCATCAACGCCCGCCGCGTTTACCTAAACTAAGACAAACACGACCCCTCTTACCAAATACCCTCCAACTTTCAGAGAGGCCCTAATCAGACCACCTCACCTACAACGTATGCAGACAACTAATTATATAAGTGGTTCACCCAGTCTCAACAACCGTATTGACACATCTCGTTTCTCCATGAATAACCCCCTATCATATAAGCAACACTATCACCATTCATCACTTCCTCCTACACCTTTTTGTAATATTCAACCATATTATAATTCATCTACTATTACACAGTATCCCTCTTATTATAATAATTATATTCTACAAACTTTATTTTATAATCCTTATGTTTCTCGCTCCAATTATGAACCATACTATAACACTAATACCACTTTTTTCAAAAATACATAAATTAAATTTCAAGCATAGTAAACTCTCTAATGCACTTACCCCAAATCCTTTAACTTCCGACCTTTGTATTGTTCGTTTTCTGGTCATAAATGCTAGATCAATTATACCTAAAATCCATATACTAAAATGTTACCTATCTTCTGAACCTGTAGATATTATTCTTATAACTGAATCCTGGACCCGTGATGATCACTCTGACTCTAAACTCATGAAACCTAACTACCAGGTATTTAGGAGAAATCGCACTCTGAAACGAGGTAGTGGTTGCCTTATTTATGTGCATTCAAGATTTAAAGCTAATAGTATAACATCTTCGAATTTAATAGAACTTCAAGTTTCACTATGGATAGAACTACCTATACTAGATCTTTTAATAGGCTGCATCTACTACATACCAGGCTCAACTTCATATAATCTGAATACATTAACTCAAGCTTTCATCTAAACGTCTTTACATCATGCACACTATAAACTTATAGCCGGTGATTTTAACATGCCTAATTTAAACTGGCACGAACGAAGTAAAGTTAGCTCTCATACAAATTTTATGAAAACGCTTAACTTACTAGGTTACAAACAATTTATTGATAGACCAACTAGAAAGGGCAACATTCTTGACTCAGTCTTTACTCTAAATATTGATCCAAACATTTTACTAATATTGCCTTCCCCCTTTAATGGGGACCATAAAATATTATCCTTCCATCTATCATGCACTTGCAAAGCTACCAATGAGGTCAAGACTCTTCACCGTTTCATCGATTGGAACTTACTTTCAACACATATAAGGATTGAAGATTGGTCTCAATTCTTTCGTTCACATGATTTTCCAACTATATCCTCGACATTCCATTCGAAAATTATGGGTTTAATCGATAAAGCTAGCAGTTCTAGAAAACGCATAAAACAAACTAGGCTCGAGAAAATGGAAAAGAAAATAAAAGAGTGGTCTACAGTTGCAATTACCAATAACGACATTTTTGCTCGTTTACGTTCCTATGAACTATTGAGTGACCACAAACTCATTCTAGACCACACATTGATTGCATCGGAAAATAGAGCACTGAACAGTTGTGATAAACTAAAATCACTTAGCAGGTTATTTAAATCACGATCCGTAAACTCAACCAGCAAAGTAGATTTTATTATTCAGGATCGAACTTATAATTCGGCAGAAATAAGAATTACAGACCCTATTACAATCTGCGAAGAATTTCTTAAATATTTCAATACTACTTACAATACTTCGATCTATAAAGATATGACTGAAACATTTCGGTCACGTAGTGTATTAAACACTATATGCTGAAATCTGAATGATATTAATGAAGTCTGCAAGCAAACTACGTTCAGTCTCAAGCCAGACATAACAGGCATTCCACCCGCCATTTGCAGAATGGGTGGTGACGATTTCAAACTTCTTCTACTGAACTTATTTAACACTTCAATCGAATCTGGAATCTTCCCTTTAGAATGGAAACACTCTGTCGTTACACCCAGACATAAATCTGGCTCGAAGCACACGGTATCAAATTATCGCCCAATTAACCACACAGCAATACTATCTAGATTACTTGAAAAAATAATAAAAAAGCTATATTAAATCACTTATCTCCAAGTTTCTTCTCTAAAGCTCAACATGGCTTTCCTAAATAAAAGATCATGCATTACATGTCAGCTTTAATACCTTGACTATATTACTACATCGATTGAGGAAGGTTTGGCAGTTGTAGTTGTCTTCCTAGACATAACTAAAGCATTTGATACTGTTCCTCATAAAATATTATTATCGAAACTTGAATCATATGACATCGGTGGTAATCTTATTTCCTGGTTAACTTCTTTTCTTACTGATCGCACTTACTCTGTTGAAGTTATTGGCCGTAGATCACGCAGCCTACCTATTCCCAGTGGGGTGATTCAAGGTAGCGTATTAGGCCCCTTACTATTTCTTATATATATAAATGACATACATAACGTCATTTCGCATAGCAAACTGTTCTTATTCGCTGATGACATAAAGTTGTCATCACTTTCCCAGCTAATCAAGCACAAACTTATATATGCTCGACTAAACAATGATTTAGCTGCACTTGCAGATTGGGCAAAAAATAATGGTCTAACGTTCTCAACAGCAAAATCTAATTTTATGCCTATGAGATGCACGATACAAAATAACTCAATCCTTCTAAACAATAACGCAATTCAAATGATTGACAGCACGCGTAATTTAGGATTTCGATATTCTTCATCACTCACTTTCAACGAACAGATACGCCACCTTATTACTAAAGCCAGACAAAGTATGAATACTATACACAGATCTATAATTCAGCCTCATTGTAAACTAGAAATGTATAAATATTCACCATTCCTATCTTTGACTATTGTAACATAATATATACTAATATAAATAAAACCGATAGCATAGTTTTAGAAAAGATACAACGTTCTTTCTCAAAATCAATAATCGGTTATACCACCAAACTATCCTATAGAGAAAGATGTATACAACTGAAACTCGATCCTCTATGGTTTCGCAGACTTAAGCATAACCTCATCTTATTCTTTAAAATACTGTCAACGGATAATATTGAAATACGTTCGAATATTCATATACGGCATGATTCTAAATATAGCTTGAGAAACAGTGAAAAAACTATTAAGTTACCAAGGTTTCGTACTAAAGTAAGGAACAGTTTCTTCTTGACTAAATATGCTAAACTGTGGAATCTTCTTCCAAAATATATAAGACTCAGTTCCTCTTTAAATGAATTCAAATCACATCTAGCTTCATTTCTTACCATTGAAAAAATTCGCAAACTTCTCAATTTAAATGTTCTACCTGATGATTTATATAATAATGGCATTCCTGGTTATTTATATTAAATAAACGTTCATAACGTTCGAAACAACATCCTCTCGCTTCTGAGTTTTTTCTCCACAGCAAAATTCTCAATCCGCACCAAAATGAATCTGGCATCCAGACCTCAAACTAGTGGAATAAACCACCTTTGCCCAGCGGACAAGAAAACGGCTCATGGTCAGGAAAGATCAATCTATTTACAACAATCGAAATGAAAAATTTTGGAACATCGACAATAGAGATTCTTCGCGCATCTTTGATGGACCTTATTCATTGATCATCAGTGTTGCCGAAAACATTCTAGACCTCTCCTTGCAATAGCTGTGTTTTCGTACTATATCATATCACGTACCGTTTACCTGGAAACAACTTTAAATAACGTTACCTTTATATTTATTGAGCGTTAAATTCCGCTGAAACAAATGACCTTGAACAAATTGTTTTTGCAAATGTACATACTATAATCTGATTGTACAAAGCTTTTGGAAATTATTGATCATGTTCAACATGCCTTGGATTGTAA
This sequence comes from Atriophallophorus winterbourni, assembly GCA_013407085.1. NCBI lineage: Eukaryota > Metazoa > Platyhelminthes > Trematoda > Plagiorchiida > Microphallidae > Atriophallophorus > Atriophallophorus winterbourni. The sequence goes on from JACCGJ010001612.1 coordinate 35,078, forward strand.
AGAATAAAATTTATTCATTTATTTATTTAAATGAGGAACCACGGTCAGTATGAACTTATAGAGGCATACCAAAAAGCATGAATAATTCACGAAGACATTTCATAACAGTGGAAGAAGACATATCAGGACACGGAAAAGCGAAGGGAAATCTAGAATACTCATCAATAATAGTCAAAAGGTATTTTTTCTTAGAGATCGAAGGAAGTGGACCCT
>JACCGJ010001613.1:0-13944 GCA_013407085.1 Atriophallophorus winterbourni
TCTCTGCACCACACGTATCAGCTTGGCACACAAGATCTCGTCTGGACCACAGCAGAAAAAGATCTGGGTATCTGGGTTTCGTTTAACCTGAAGCCGGGACAGCATTGCCGGATGGTGTACAATAAAGCTTGCCGTATCTTGAGTCTTCTCAAAAGGATATTCCGGATTTTTATGCCCGAAACCCTACCCCGGGTAATTAACACGTATATACGTGCTGTTATGGAATATTCCATCCAAGCCTGGGCACCATGGCTGAGGAAGGATATCGAACTACTCGACAGGATTTATCATCGTGCTACAAAGTTGGTCTCCCGGTACAGAAATTCGCCTTTCACAGAGCGAATGTTAAAACTGAACCTACAAGATTTTACCCAACGGCGGATACGTAGTGACCTTATGTTGACATTCAAAATCCTGCATTCTGTAAACCACCCCCTTAAACATTTGCTAAAGAACAATGACCTTACTCGAACACGAACACATTCAAAGGCTTTAAGCATTCCGCATTCTCGATTGGATATACGTCGTAATTTTTTCTCCGTAAGAATTTGTTTCACTTGGAACTATTTGCCTGAAAAAATCACACGATCAGAATCTGTTGAGGTTTTCGCTTCCAAATTCGATGAGTTTATGACGAACCATGCGGTATGCGAATGTCCCTATTGATTTTTGAGATATTTTATATATTTTTTATATATTTTTATATGTTCCATATACCTTGTCATCCTATGGTTATTGTTAAGCTTAATGCTTTTTCTACCATACAATTTTCTGAGTTCTGAGTTCTGAGTATATAACCAAATTCAATGGGACGATGATAGCTTATTAATAGTTTGGGGCGAAATTTGGATTAGCTCTCATATAATCGTCAAGTTTTGATTTGAATAAAGATAAACTTTTTGAGCTTACCAAATCGGAGGGTAGGGAATTCCAAGCAAAGCACACACGTACCGAATAAAAATACCTGCAGCAGTTCCGTTTGGAATGTAGGATTTCCAAATTGCAACCATGGCCACGGCTGTTGCTGGAAGTTCGAAGGTGGAATAATATATCCAGGGGGTGGGAAACAGTAGTGAGTATTTTGTATGCGAGGATGAAATCACCTCGCATTCTCCTTTGTGAAAGTGTCCTTAGCTCCAGTCGTCTGAGTCGGTTGGCGAATGGCATATTTTTGAGATCAATGACAAGCTTAGAAGCTCTCCGGTATATGCGATCCAGGAGTAAGATGTCTTTTTGGAGCCATGGTGTCCAGGCTTGTGCGGCATAATCTAGAACCGGGTGTATATATGTATTCATCATGAGAGGAAAACACCCCAGGGAAAAACGTCCAAATATCCGCCGTAACATGTCGAGCAGCTGAGACGCGCTTTTGTAATCCGTTTTGCATTGTAGACCATTTTTCAAACTGCCGCAAATCCATACACCGAGGCCCTTTTCTTCTTCGGTGTATTACAGGTTTATGTCGCTGAGGTTGTATCGATTGGAAAAGCCAAGGTCACAACCAATCTGAATCATCTTCGACTTTTGTATATTTAATAAGATTTTATTTTCAGATGACCAGTTGAACAAAGCACTCAAATCGTTTTGCAACAAGATACAATCGTCTGCATTTCTGATTTACCTCCATACTTTTATATCGTCAGCAAACACAACAATTTTACTATCATTTGGCAGTGGTATATCGTTCATATAGACTAGAAACAGTATTGGTCCATGCACTGAGCCTTGTGGAACTCCGCTAGTGACATCGATGTTCTTCGATAAAAGGCCGTCCACACGAACTCGGATGTGTCTGTTGCTGAGGTAATCTCTTAGCAATTCGTATAGTCTTCCAACAACACCGTGTTTCTTTAGCTTGCTCAAGAGTAAATTGTGATCAACTCTGTCGAACGCTTTAGAAATGTCCAGGTAGCAAGCATGAATACAGCCTGCGCATCTACAATCCTCGTCCAATCGTCTAAGCTTGTCAGCAAATTTGTTAGACAAGAAGCTCTTCCAATTTAAACAAAATCCGTCATATGTTGAACATATCGCCGGTGGAGAAAGTAATAAATACTGAATTACTTTCTAAAACTCACTTAACACCGACATATCTGCCTACCCTGTTTGAGTCATGTGTACATAGTGGAAAATTGCCGTATTCACAATGATATTTTCTACGGTGAGTTGCAATCAAGAGTTAGACCGTTGAGTATACTATACTTGCCGTAGAAGACCTTTATAAATAGATGTAAAAACTCTTGATATTGACTCGACGAGTTGAGAAGTACTTGCTCTTGACTTTCAGATTCAGATACACTGATTAAAGCGACTTTTTCAGTGCGGGGCCTTCAAAACGACCGTGCATTGTGAAAATTTCGTTAAATTTTAAAGCTATCTGTAGGCCAAATGTATCACATTTGCGTATCAGCTGAGGTCAATTTTAGAGGCGTACTTTTGAACGAAATACGAGATTCTGGATATTGCAGCGAAATGTTTTTTCCCAAAAGTGTGGTTACGGCGTTTGATGATAAATTGAATCATATGTTGAAGTTATCTATTCAAAGTTCAAAGTGATTCAAAGTTGTAATGGTCTAAAAAGCATTTAGCTTATCAATAACCATAGGATGGAGTTATGAGTTATATACAATAAAAAAGAAGAAGAACAGGGAAACTCATGTAGTGTAAATCGTATCAAAATTTGGGTTTTCTCTCAAGTATTTGTCCAAATTAGCTTTAAAAATATCCAGGTTGGCTGAGTGTGTAACAATGGAGGGGAGAGTGTTCCATGTGAAGCTTACACGTACAGCATACGAATATCTTCGACAGTTCAGTCTTGAATTGGGAATAAGCCCTGTAAGTTTACGATTCCGACTGGCACGGGGTGGCGAGCGTGAGAAAAGTTTGGACAAGGGATGGTTAGGGACGTGCATAATGTTGTACATCAGTATGAGTTCACCTCTTAGTCGACGACAGCGAAAGTCTAAAAGATTGAGACTCCTCAAACGTTCTTCATATGGTTTAGCAGCTAGTCCGGGTACAAGCTTTGTGGTTCGGTGGTAAATACACTGCAGAAGATTGATGTCTTTCTGAATCCAGGGTGACCAAGCCTGAACAGCGTACTCTATCGCTGGTCTCAGATAGGTGTTCATGATATGGGATACTGATTGATTCGAGAATCTGCCGAAAATTCGTTTCAATAACGCCAATACTTGTGACGCCATTTTGTATACCGCTTTGAACTGCAGTGAAGTCTTCAGACTTGAACTGGTCCAAACACCCAAATCCTTCTCTTTAGTTGTCCAGACGAGTTGGTGGGACCCAAGAGTGTAGTTGTAATTCACGGTCTTTCCAATATTTAACACCTTGCACTTTTGGAAGTTGAAGGGTAGTTTGTTTCTCAAAGACCAATCGTGCAATGTGTTTAGATCCTTCTGCAAAATTTCACAGTCGTCATTTGTACGTATGCTTCTCAAAAGCTTGATATCGTCTGCAAATAACATAACCTTGTATTTAACACGCTCGGGAATGTCGTTTGCGTAGATCAAAAACAAAATCGGTCGGAGGACCGAACCCTGGGGCACTGCGCTCGTAATTTTAAATTATTTCGACAAATCGCCGTCAACTCTGACTTGGGCACTACTGTCGCGTAAATAGTTTTCTAGCCAAGCAAGAATTTTTCCTGTTATCCCATGCAATTCAAGTTTCTGGGTTAAAATACTATGATTGACGCGTTTGAAAGCATTTGACATGTATAAAAAGCATGCGTGGATGGAGTAACCGTTGTCCACACATTCAGTCCAGTCGTTTAAGGTGAGCAAGAGATTAGATAGACATGAGTGATATTTCCTGAAACCGTGCTGTTCAGTCGCACGCAGTCTATTGGTTTCGAGGTGATAGGTGAACTTTTCCACTACTAAACTCTCTAACACTTTAGACATTACTGGCAACAACGTAACTGGTCTATAGTTCGCAGCGTCTGATCGATTCCCGCCCTTGCAGATTGGTGTGATGATTCCAGATTTCCATTCCGCGGGAGCGAAGTTTGGAATAACGTGCTGAGTGGACCACACAATGAGGATGCACATTGTTTGAGGATAAAAGGAGTGATTCCATTTGCTCCTGGTGACTTTGTGGTATTCAAACGAAGAAATCTGAGCATGACACACTCATTGTTTGTTGAGATTTCGTTTAGTATTTCATCGGAAAAGCCGATCGAATGCGGGGTAAGATGCACTGATTTCTTGGGACTAAAACCTTTGCAGTAGTAACCTGCAAGAACTTCGGCAGCCTCGAACGCAGTCGCAGTTAGACCATGTGGTGTGTGTAGTGCTGAGATTCCTGGCTTAATGTTTGATGTGGTGTTAACAATCTGGTACAGGACTTTGAGGTTCCGCTCCATTATGGTCAGCAGTCTTGCCTGGTGAGACTGCTTGTACTCGGTGATAAGAGAGGTGACCTTGTTCCTCAACAGACGATATGTTTCCCAATTATATGGCATCGGATTCTGGACATATTTTCTCCATGCATCGTTGCGTATCTTAATCCACTTTCTTATGCGGCTTCTCAATGTGAAAGTAAATCGTTTTTCGTTGTCTTTGGCACAAATCTGGAATGTAGTTTTATTTCATCACACAGCTTTTCTATCAAAAGTTTACCCAAGAACGATGCACGTCCGCGGTGTCTGGTTTCCAGTCAGAAATCGTTCAAAGAGCATTGTGAAGACTTCCAATATCCAGTTGTAGTTTTGTTTTGTTGATGTCATTCATTCTTTCAGCTTGACAAACATAATCGAATAAGAGGACCAGGTGGTCGCTAGAACCCAATGGAGTTTCGTATCCGAGATTTTCGACGGCGTGTTCCTCACTCGTTAGTATTAGATCCAGGACGGATGGCATGTTACCTTTTAAAACTTGTAGCTCAGGTACCGGATCGTTGTTCATAGTTGTTCTCCGAGCTGGTATGATTGATTGCGGACGTTTCGTCATCAAACTAGATGACATCATCAGCGAAACACATGAACACATTCAAGTGGATGGGATCTACGGACCAATGAGAACACGCCAACGAATACATGCAGGGATTCTAGACAATCACAGTAAATGAGGTCGAAACGCAGTAGATAAATTCGAATGATGCCCACCGCATAGTTACTTCGAAAGAAGTTTCGCTGATGATGTCACCTAGTTTGATGACGAAACGTCTGCAATCAATCATACCAGCTCGGAGAACAACGATGAACTACAAGGAATGTTACCTTCTCTATATCTAGCGTTATAAAATACGTGGTTATTAAAAGGAATATCGGAGAGCAGTTCTCGAAACGCATCGTCGAGCGAATTCGTCTAGAACGAACAAGAAACATTTTCAGTTGATAAATTGTGACTTGATATCGGGACCAGTTCATCAATGTATTTTTATTTTGTGTTGAGGTTATTGAAAATGCTGAAAATTCGTGTTTACGAATAGAGTCGATTTCTTCTTATCTCTCTCTTCTGGAAGCTGGGGAAAAGCAGATAATGCAGGTGGGATTGTTCCTCCCAATCCAGATCGTTTATTCATTTGAAATAATATGGAGTATGAAACAATCAGGTGTTTGTGCTCAACGTCCATGGTCAACATAACCGAATGAGGCTAACAACAACTAGATCCTCCAGATACATTTTACCAATTCGTACATTTCGTCAGCATATTTTGATTCTCCTAAATGCTTATACAATGTGATGATGACCGATTATTTCTATCTTCATTATCGTAAAGCATCAAGGTCACTTGAGAAACAAACACTCATGATAGAGCCATTTGCACATGGTGATTCCGTCTATTCACTTAGAGGTGCTTGCACAAATGCGGACCTGCATTCCAGACAACGCAACAGCTCACACAATTTGGGTTAATTCATATTCAATTCGCGCATTCTGTTTTATGCAGTGTTTAAAGTTTATCAAGATTTCTCGTATACATGTTTTGATTGGTGGATTTCACAACTTATTCATGATGAATACATATATTCATCCGGTTCTAGACTATGCCGCACAAGCTTGGACAACATGGCTCCAAAAAGACATCTTACTTCTGGATCACCTATATCAGAGAGTTTCTAAGCTCGTCATTGGACACGAATATATGCCATTCACCGAGCGACTCAGTGGAATGGAGATGAGGACAAAGGAGAATGCGAGATGATTTCATCCTCGCATACAAAATACTTACTACTGTTTCCAAACCCCTGAACATATTATCCCACCTTCGAACTTCCAGCAACAGCCGTGGCCATGGTTGCAAGTTGGAAATACCGCATTCCAAACGGAACTGCCGCAGGTATTTTTATCCGGTGCGCGTGTGCATTGTTTTGAATTCCATACCTGCCGATTTGGTAAGCTCAAACAGTTTATCTATATTCAAATCGAAACTTGACGATTATATGAGAGCTAATCTGAATATTTCCCCAAACTTGAATCTTGAATCTAGAATGTTCCACGTAAAACCAACTCGAGCGGCAAAATTTGGCGTCAACAGTTGTGTCCTGAGTGGGGGACATTCAGAGTCAATGTGCAGCAATTGTCTTATGAAACCCCCTATAGAATAAATTAGCATTGCGGAGGTTGATTTGCGGTAGTTAAAATATTGTAAGCCAAAATCAATTCACCTCAGAGATGACGACGTGAATATTCGAATAATCTAAGTTTGTGTTTCGATCACAGTAAGGTTTTCGATTGATTCCAGTGACAAGTTTAGTACCTTGAAGGTATATTCTTTCAAAAGTGGCAAATTCCTTTTTCGGCCATGGCGACCACGTTTGAAATGCGTATTCCATCGTGGGTCTGACATACGTATTTATTATACGAGGAATTGTCGGTTTTGGGAACCACCCGAAAATTCTCTTTAGAAGTGACAATTTCTGTGATTTTTCTGACAGACAGAGTTGCAATGTCTCGACATCCCTAGAGTGTTGCTTATTCACACACTCATGTCGTTTCTCCACATATTGCCCAAGGTTCAGTATGTGGCAATTTTGAAAATTGAAGAATAGGCGATTTTGGGGTATCGAACGGGAAGTTTGTCTAGATCCTTCCGGAGGTGTTCAAAATATTCCGGTTTGTCTATAAACGGTCACATTTTTATATCGTCCGCGAACAGTACGATCTTTCACTTGATGAAAGCCGGCATGTCATTAGCATGAAGTGAGAAAAGGATTGGACCGATTACGGATCCATGAGGCAATCCACTTGTCACGGTTACCGATTTCGACAAAGAATCTTCAACAGAGACTTGAACAAGACGATCAGTCTGATAATTTTATAACCAGGTTATCAATATGTCAGCGATACCACAACGTTAGAGCTTCTGCAATACTGTGGTTTACGCGGTCAAAGGTTTTTGACATATCAGAGTAGCATACATGGATGATATGCTCAATATCTACTGTTCGAGCCTAATCATCAAGGGTAGTGAGAATGTTAGTAAGGTATGAATATTTATCCTCAAAATAGTCTATTTTCTTCGAGGTATGTGCTCAGTTTGCTTGCCACAATCCTCTCGAGCACCTTGGATGTGATTAGTTAGGACACATTATTCACAAGCCAATCGACAACGATACTGACTGAGGACTTGCGTGTCTTGCATGGATGGGCCAAGTTTTATTACCTTACAGAAATGCATTCGGTACGGGCGCACTCTATACTGTCGGTTTTCTTTCCATGACAAGCTTGCGATTTCCCCCGACACGGGAGTTCAGACGAAACCAGTTGATAGTTGCTCTGCTAATCCGCTTCTCAATCTTGGTGTCTAAAAAGAGATTATCATCAATCTTTGAACAAGAAAATGTGAAATTAGATAATAATTCAAGCAGAGAATTTCAACAGTAATGATAGGAAACACTGCAGTCGTTTGCAATTCTAAAAGATTGATCAGCTTTCACCAATCTACCTTCACATGGGCTCCATTGCATATTCTTCTTACTATTTCACAAGGCGTAATTTCTTTGCCCCTTGAAATTAGTAATTCATCTCATTGCTTCACAAAATGAATTACGATTTTGACGCCACTATATTCTTTGCATCCGAGTTTGCAAGTTCGTTTTATTAAAATGGAGTGTACTGTGATTATCATTAGTTATTATTGTCATTATATAATAATTTTTGTTCATGCAGACGCATAAAAGCTTCCGCCAGTATAGCTTTATTACTTGACCGTTTGTATTTGAACAGATGCTAAACGACCTACCTCCCTATAGACGCAGCTCCAGATAATAATAAATTAATGAATTAATTACTAATGAACTATTTTCAACCCGAACAAACTAAACAGTAACATCCAGATTCATACAAATGCAGATATATTGAACTTTTCTGGCATGATATCCAGTTTTTTAACTTTGGTTGCAATCGAACTTTGAACTTGGGATAGTGTTTCGTTGATATTGTGGAGCGTGCAAGTTCACTGGTGAGGAATGTCAAACAACAGCACTACTTTGAAATGCAGTACAACATCCTGGAGAAAGCGTTAAATAAAAGCGTTGACAGTCATCGTAAATCCACAAAACCCGGTTTGCAGCCATATTGGAAACATAAAATGATTGAAGACGTGATTCGGCGAGGTCTAAAAGAAGCTCCAAAGAGATCGAGGCGAAGGATTGACGTGTACCAGTTGACGCGAAGTCGACTGATCTTGAGGAGCTGACAATGTGTGCCGAATATTACGGTCTCCCTTTCCTTCATTATTGCACCTAATCTAAGACGCTTATGGTGAACTAGACACTAGTGCAAAAGAAATAAGGGCGAAATCGCAGATATTTTCCACTGTCTCCAATGAATGACCCCAATTAATTCAGCGATGTAAACAAGCAGTATACGTATTACTTTCAGTCACGCAAGGCATAGTGAAACATTTAAACCCCAAGCCAATTAATTGACGTAAGCATTTTGGATTGACATCCGAATCCATATATATGTCGTATATGACGCTCGAAAGTCAGGATGGAAGTATTCGACTGGTTTCGTGGTTGTCGCTCGACAACAGAACGTCTTTCTAACTTTGAGCTGAACACTTTGTTTTGCACAGTCGTGGATGAATCCTTAATTGCGACGTGAAAAGAAGCTCTATTTTGGCAATAGGCTAAGTCTCCCAATGGGTAGAATGAGGCACCAGTGACTGTTTTGTATATTATGGCAATACACTTGAAACAGCAAGATGGATGATTTTGGTTTAATTCAGAAGTTGCAAATGAGTAGTATACGACGTTCGTGAAGCTGTGCGGAGTTACACGACAGATTTCGTGGCTGTTGCCACACATAAGGTATCCATATCCATGGCCTAACCCTCCAGCTCATCTCAAGATTGAGTTGTGTTCCCGCTGATGACATTCGAGACACTATTATTGATCGTCACTTTTGTGAATGCAACAGGTTCATCGCATCTTTTTCTTTTGATTGTTCACATCAACTAAACAAAAGCCTTGCTTCTTGTGAATCTTTTTCCTCCATCCGAAATTACTATGTTATTCCCTATTCGAGGACTAACAAATTTAGAATCTTTTCTTTTCCATACTTGGCTCGATACATGGTTGATCATTAGAAAGCTGTTATGGAGTAAAAGAAGCGCTTGACAATTTTTAAATGACGCTGAGATGTTCCAGTTATTTTCCATTATATCATATTTGTATTTTGTGGAGAAGTTAATGTATTGCTGAAAATTCGTTGTACACGAATAAAGTCATTCTCTTCTTCTTCTTCTAAACCGTAGGTATGTTTCTAGATAGCCTGTTAACGTCGATAAAGTTAGGCTTCCACTTATCCAGCAAAGTATGTTGGTAGAAGACACTGATCTCGGCTGCTAAGTGTCGATCACGCAACGCACATCGTTCGACCGAGTATTGTCTATCCCAGTGAGCGCTGTGATCGAGATTTCTCCTCCAGAACCGGGCAGTTTCGACATTTGAAACGTTGTGGAGCATGACAATATCATGCATTTGTGATGTAAATCCACGGTCGACATCGACCGAACGAGGCCAACAACACATGATGATTTTACTGAAGATTTGTTGTACTTGGTGTGTTTTTCATACGAAACTAGTCGATCTACCGAGGAGACAGTATACACAAAGTGATCAAAATTCCATCGATCTTGTTTTTATTGGCGACTGCTAACTAATTAACGCCTTCCATATTGCAGACTACGAAAGATATTTCGCGTGTCGGGACATTGATTTATTCACGAAAGGAGTAAAATCTGATGGTATCAACACTCGTCATGGCAATAAACAGTGAACAGTAATGGCGGAAAGTTGCTAATGTCTACTCATTCAGGTAATTCCGATTGGAAACAATTACAGTGGTATTTTTAAACATCTTGTAGAAGAAACAGAGGAATAATAATGATCATATTGTTCTCTGTAATGCATGATCACTGCACACGCGAATTTTACAACACTAGGTATTTTTACGTAGTTTCCTTTTCGTGGGTTATCGCAAAACAATGTAGAAAGGTGACAAGAGACTGCTGGGCTCACGAATCTTTTTGATACGCACATGATGATTTGCGAGAAGAAAAATCACGAGAAATGTCTTCCGACACATGTCAATGATGCATTTTGACGTAAAACGTAAGCAATCTTGATTGCTTAACCCCCATTATCTACTAAACTGCAATTTTTAATTCGCCTACACAGATGGGTGCTCAATCAACACGACGTCATGAACAGGACACGCAAATATTTCAAGAAAAAGTGTCGATATGGTAAAATTAACAGACTTTCATCTGCTTTGCTAACAACGATTTCGCAGATTTAAAATATTTGACTGCTTATCCGTAGCTACCCTCAAACTTTGTTTTTTACCCGATGATATGGAATGTGATAGGTGATAGGTCCCAGGTACAACAGACGAAATCCCAACCTCGATAGGAAAAAATCGATTATAAATGCTGAAAAGCAGGTAGAACATTTCTTCACTAATCGACATGACGCTACCCGTAATTTTCTTCTTTTCTTTTTCATCTTTTTCGTTTTTTTCTTTTCTTTTCTTCTTTTCTTCTTCATTTCATTTTTCTTCGTTTCCTTCTTCTAGAATTATGTGTGCTGAACTTAACAGAAATTATCATGAGCGTTATCTAGGCGTTACTATCTTTAAAAACTGTGAAAGCGGTGAGTTGGGAAGAACTTGCTCTTGACCGCTCACATTGGATGCATTGTTTAAAGCGTCGTCTGCTAGCTGGGGAGGAGCAGATACAGCTCTTGGATGCTGAACGCGGATCACGCCCCCTGCGTACAACTGATGCAATACAACCGAGATATGACTTTCTTTGCCAGCGCTGCGGGAGAGATTGTTCCTCCCGAATCGGACTGTTTAGTCATTCAAAAAGCTGCAGAACATGAGTGTTCACGCGATTGTGATGTACATCCATGGTCGACATCGACCGAAGTAGGCCAACAACAACAACAACTATCTTTACAAACTCCACGTAGACAAGCTATCTTACTTCAATTCTTACTGAAGTACTGAACCTTATTTTTTTCGCTTTTTGGTAGCAACATAAGGTATATATCTCCCTTGACCTCTTCAGTATGTTGCCTATGTTTCTAAGTGTTCTCCTGTAATATTTCCCCTATCGCATACAAAAGACTTTGTCATAACAAGGTGTTACAACAAATTAATTCTCCCACCAAAGTATTTTTTGCAGATTATTTTGAAACAGACTTCTCTCCTTGCGAATGTCTTATTGATACTCTTGGATTAGGTTTGCACGACTACCCTGTTAGATCACAATCGTAACATTGCCATTATTCTAGGGTTTCAAGCGCACGCGGATCCTAATCGTACGGTCCCTACCGTCCTCAAATTAATGGGGATTCTCCAATTTCACTGATGTGTCAGCAATTTCTGATCCAGTTCAAAACTTGGCCTTGAAAAAACTAGGACAAAGCGCACGTAGATGTGTAACTCGTACACTCGTAAGTTAATCGGTACCATTTAAATATTATTCAAAGTTGAGGCTCATGCCGTATGGACGCTTTCATTTGATGAAGACACTTTCTGATGTTAAGAGATCCTTCGGAAACACACGAAATAATTAGAATTCTCATCATTATTTCAGGATAGAATGTTTCAGAGTTTTATATATATAGTTTTATATATGGGTTGTATGTGTTCAGTTACTTTGTTAAATAGAGCCACCGGAAACGTCCGACAATTCGTTTCAGTTAGCAGAGTGGACTGCATAGACGCGTTTATATCTTATTGCACTTTAGTCTGTTTTACAGGCTCCCGCATAGACAGGCAAAGAGATCTTTCAGATGTAGTTCATTCATGCGTTCTAATAGAAAGTGTGTATGAGAACGGAAAGGGATATAAACCCTTAGGATCTTGAACTAGCAGAAATTGAGGGCATCTTGTTTGGAGTTAAACACTGCTGCGAATTTCATCAGTCTGCTTAGCCGCATCAGTTCTCCATTCAAAACAAACGGCCCTTCAAGTTCCGTAAGCGCAAAATGAGCACACATTTTCTATCAGAACGATAATGCAGTTATGACTTCAATGGGCTAATTGTTGTCTTCTAAATGGGTACTACTTCAATTCAGAATGGTATTCGAAGTAGGATGCTTGAACCAACTTTATTATTGGCTCATTGAAAGCAATGCGAGACCGAACAGAATCGATTCAGGATATGTAATCAAAGAGATAAAATTTGACCCACTTAATCACTGGATAAAGCCGGCATATCTTATTCGAACACACTAACTTCTAAAGGCATTAGCGATGACCGATCAGATGACCGCCTTGATTTTTTTTGTCAATATCGATTCACCAGAAGCAATCATACACTCAGAATCGTCTGTAATCTTCAATAGGGTGCTCAATTAATACATGCAAGCTCTGTGAATCGCCCTATTAACTTTCAGAATTTTGTAGACGTTTATTTCACACAACTCTTCAATCTGTGGTTGTTGTTGATAAGAAGATTGCTTTTTTAACATATATTTTTCTAAGTTCTGAGTTCTAACAAACAAGAAGCGCAAAACTATGACCTACGACAATCATCTCAAATCGAAAAGAATTCTGATTTCAGAAAAATTGCACAAAACTGCCTGAGTGAGAATATCTTTGGAAACAGAGTAGAGAACGATTGCAGCTATAAAACGATATGCTATTCGTTAAGGCCAGTCACAGAGGCCAAAAGGCGAGAGCTCGAATGGAAACCGTTGGCACCAAATCGGCCGAAAAAATACGAACAAGGTGATTACCAGGTACATCAGTGTTTGTTTTAATCTTCGTCATGTGTGCAATAAATCACTTTGATCAATAAACTCAGAACTCAGCATGTTTTATGGTTGAAAAACAGCAAGTTTACCAATAACGCAGGATAACTAGGTATATAGAGCAAAAATATAAATTGTTCCAAAAATTAATAGAGGAGGTCACATATCGCATGTTTCGTCATGTACTCATCGAGTTTAGAAGCGAAAACCTCGATTACTTCCAAGCGAATGATTTCTTCAGGCAAGATGTTCAACGTGAAACAAGTTCTGACCGAAAAATAAATATGACGAATATTCAATCGAGAATGCGGAATGCTTAAAGCCTCTGAATGATTTCGTGCTCGAGTAAGGTCATCAGATTTTAACAAGAATTTTAGGGGATGATTTTAAGCGTCGTCTGCAAGTTGCGGAGGAGCAGATACAGCTCTTGGCTGCTGAACGCAACTGATGCCCTACTACCGAGTTCTAACCATCGTTTCATGCGCTGCGGGAGAGATTGTTCCTCCCGAATTGGACTGTTTAGTCATTCAAAAAGCTGTATAACATAAAAATTGACGCGATTGTGATGTACATCCATGGTCGACATCGACCTAAGGAGGCCAACAATTTTGAATGCCATTTGGAATTCACTCCCCATCCGTCGTTGGGTAAAATTACGTAGATTTTGTTCTAGCATTCGCTCTTTGAAAGGCAAATTTCTGTAACGGGAT
>JACCGJ010001613.1:14944-28550 GCA_013407085.1 Atriophallophorus winterbourni
GATAGATAGTTAGTTAGATAGATAGATAGATAGATAGATAGACAGATAGATAGATAGATAGATAGATAGATAGATAGATAGATAGATAGATAGATAGATAGATAGATAGATAGATAGATAGATAGATAGATAGATAGATAGATAAGATAGATAGATAGATAGATAGATAGATAGATAGATAGATAGATAGATAGATAGATAGATAGATAGATAGATAGATAGATAGATAGATAGATAGATAGATAGATAGAATGATAGATAGATAGATAGATAGATAGATAGATAGATAGATAGATAGATAGATAGGTAGGTAGGTAGGTAGGTAGATAGATGGATAGATAGATAGATAGATAGATAGATAGATAGATAGATAGATAGATAGATAGATAGATAGATAGATAGATAGATAGATAGATAGATAGATAGATAGATAGATAGATATGTAGATAGATGGGTAGATAGATAGATAGATAGATAGAAAGAGATATAGATAGATAGACAGGTAGATAGATAAATAGATAGATGGATATGTAGATAGATAGGTAGATAGATAGATTGATAGATAGATAGATAAATAAATAAATAAATAGATAGATAGATAGATAGATAGATAGATAGATAGATAGATAGATAGATCAATATATAGATAGATAGATAGAGAGATATATATGTAGATAGATAGATAGATAGATAGGACACTTTTGGCATCAGATTTACATACAGATTAATCAAACAGTCCTAAGACCAACTCATCGATTACCAAGATAGTGTCTGGTGAACTAAACGCCTTCACACATACATCAAAGCAATTGTCCAACGATCAAACACATTCATAATGGGGTTAAACCCGTAACCATAAACAGAAATGATCATTTGCATGCATTTCAATCACACACCCCTCGACCGATTTTGTGCTATTTACACTCAATGTACAAGCAGCACGAAATCGGTTGTGGGGTCAGTGTGATGGACATGCATGAAAATGAACATTTGCTTCATGGCTATGTGTTTAACTCCACTATAAACAGGTTGGTCGTGCCAGCCTAATTCAACAGTGGCATAAAAGCGCTACTGGTTTGCCATTCCTCCACTGTTTCCAGCGCCTCTTCAGTATTATGAAACTTTGATAGAGTGTGTGGGTACTCATGGAAAATGATACTAGATGTATTCAACAACACATATTGATCAGCGTGGTTTGTACTTACATTTACAAAGCTTTTGACAGAATCTATCATAATTTTCTCTTGAACAATATACGGAAAGACCCTATTGCTCGCATACTATATGAACGAATACGAAACTACATTGTCATTCGATAATTCTAAGTTCGTTCGGATGGTCAACTGTCGAAGAAGATCGATACCACGAGCTGTGTTCCACGAGGATCGGTGCATGGACCATTTGTATTCTTCATCTAGATGAACAATTTACCAACATATAATGATGGTAATATGGTTCCGTTCGCTGATGGCATACAAAATATGGAAGCGAATTATTTGCACCGATGATTATTTTCTGATAATAAACGATCTGAATGCATTGTACGACTGGTCCAACGAAAAAAAACTACTGTATAATATGCAAAATTCCGATTAAGTCTTTTGTTTCCTGTACGAGATTAGAACCAAAAACCTGGATTATTTAACCAATAAAAGGACCTAGATGTCTGAATTCATATCAAAACTCGACATTTATATGAGAGGTAACCCTGATTCAGTTTGCAACTATTAAATAACTCTTTTCCAATCACGACAGATAAATTAATAACTAAATCTGCGCTAGAAACGGCTAACTCTATAACCAGTTTTCTTCACGAGTTCTTAACCACAAAGATGCATTACTATCAACCGAAATTCCAGCATCAATTGTGCCAGAGACTACAAGCGATATACGTATCAATTCCGAAATAGTGCAGCACCACATACGCAGGTTAAATATCAATAAGTTCCCGGGAGCCGAGGGGATCATACCTGCAATCTTAAAGTTATGCGACAGTCAATAATGTTAATTTTGTGTTTTATTTAATCACTCTTTGAGAGAGGGAGTTGTACCGATTGACTAGAAGAGAGTAATCATTACACCCATCTACAAAGGTGAAAACTCGTTCTGACCCAGCAAATTACCGCCCTGTTACACTCCTTCCAGTGATCTCAAAATTAATGGAGCGAATTCTGTGCGAAAGAATTTTGAGTCATCTCGAAACCCAAAACTTGTTGTCCTGAGAGCAACATGGATTTCGGAATTCTCGCTTTAGCTTGACTAACCTAGTGGATCCAATGAACGACTGGGTGCAGGCAGTAAATGAGGGTGGTTGTGTGCATGCGTGTTACTCGAACATAGCAAAGGCATCTGATCGCGTGGATCATTCTATATTTCTGTGCAAGCTGCAGGAGTTTTTTATTGTTGGGTGTCTTATTAACTGCCTGAGAAGCTACCTTCTCGATCGCAAGGAAACTGTACGTATCGATGGTGTGATGTCTAGGGAAATCGAAGCCACTAGCGGTGTCCTACAAGGTTCAGTACTTGGTCCGGTTCTCTTTTTGGTCTACTTCAACGACCTTCTGAAACTTGTCACAGCCAAATTGCTTCTTCTTGCGGATGATGCTAAACTTGAGATGCGAATCACGTCAAGGGTGGATTGGTAGCGACTACAGGACGATTTGGATATATATTGAGAGCGAAACAAACTTCCATTCAACTTCTTAAAGTGTAAAATATTGAAAAAAATATTCCAATTCTCTTACAACCTTGCATCGCAACAACTGGAATGGAAGACAAAATAAAAGTATCTCGGCGTATGAATTAGTGGAAGTCTGAAGAATAGCCTGCAATGCGAAGCCGTGTACAACAGAGCTGGCTGTATGCTAGTAATGCTTCGGCGTATTTTCGGAAGTTTTCCCGTAAAACGTTACACATGGTCTTCAATCAGCATATTAACCAAGATTCAATTCAATTGAATGGTCTAAAGCCACAGAATAATATGGGAATTATGAATAACATAGGTAGTAAAAACGGGATTTGTTTGCTTACTGAGCCTTGCAGGAATGAGTTAGAAGTCAAAAGGTCAGAAACTGTTTTCCTCGGTTGGATGGCACATGTAAATCCATTGGGTCAAGATGTATAGTTTACTTCGATTCATTTGTTCAAAGTTCCAAGCTGTAATGGTGTAAAATATGTAGGTTCAAAGTTTGGATTGGCCATCATGAAATTGTCCAAATTCGATTTGAATATATCCAAGTTGGGTGAATGTGCAACATTAGTGGGTAAGGAGTTCCAGGTAAAAGTTACACGCACAGAATAAAATACCCGCTACAGTTCAGTCTCGAGTCGGGAATAAGTACTGTGTAGTCATGACTCCGGCTGGTTCGGGGTGGTAGCCGTGTGGTAGTTTATTCAGGGGATTTTGAACATAAGAATCAAATTACCTCTAATACGGCGATAGCGACAGTCGAAGAGATTGAGACTTGTAATACGATCTTCGTATTGTTTGTGCTTTAAACCACGTACTAGCTTGGTTGTCCGATGATATATTCTCTGCAAGATGCTGATGTCCTTCTGTAGCCAGGGTGACAAAGCCTGAACCGCATACTCCATGGTTGGGCTCAAGTACGTATTAATTATTCGATGACCAGTTTGCTTCGTGAAACTCCCAAACACGCGTTTTACCAGAAGCAGTACTCTTGACAATCAAGATTTATGGTGGAAATAGCAAATAGCTGCACAACAACACAGGATATACATATAAAAGTCAAACAAATCGTACTTCAATGTTTTCGTCCATGTACTTCAAAGGAAGAACAAAAGTAATTCCAATTGTGATATGGTGGGAGTAATTTTCGATCAAAAATATACATTCATGTAATTTGATTTCCAAGTGTGTGTGAGTAAAAAGGAGTAAGGGACTAACACACATTTTGTTCCATAATCACTGCGAATTAGTGTATACACAATTAATACTGGTTTTGGTATGTAACGATGGTGTCTCTTGGTCCGACCACTTGCAAGCCTACCTTTGTGGCTATTTGAACCGTCTTCTGAGTTTGAGTGGTAATGCTTCAGCTTGTGTTTCTGAGTCTGCCTTTAATGTGCTTATTCTGAGTCACTGGGAATGTTTTTCCATTCTAGTCGCCAAGTATATCTGACATCAAGATGCTCGAGAGGATTTATCACACAGCAAACTAAAGGAGTGGCTGTCTTCGCAACCTCCCATATGAGGATCGACTCGTGCATCTTAAATTGGATACACTGGCTCGCAGACGGGTTAGATTGGATCTCTTATTCTTACGTGTAAAATAATGAACTCTATGATGCATTCTTTGGGGTATATATTTCGCCTTAGGCAAAGCTATACTACATGCAGTCACAAACTGAAATTTGACATTCCACATTCTCACCGGAAGTGCCGTCGGTTCTTCTATTCGATGCGCGTTTGTTTCTTTTGGAACACAATCAGCTAGTGAAACGAAATTCAGGAACAAACTGGATACATTTATGATTAGTAAATTCCACCCTACAAACTGTTTATATAACTGAATTGAGAAAATTAGCACGATATGTCTTCTTAACGAACATCATATCAAGACAAAATATGCCATCATTGTCTAACTACAGAACCGTCGATCTTCTGGGTGATTCATTTTGTTTGTATGTTTGTTGAACCAAATTGAAAAATTACTTCAGGGAATTATGGGAACTTCATACAAGAATTGAATTTGACGGATTTCACGCTAGACTGGTTAAACAGACCAACCGATATTGTCGTTGACTGTTGTTTGTCCTGCCGAACTAGACTGGTCACTATGTTCTGTGGTTGTTGCTCTCATTCGATCGATATCAACCAGGAATGAGTCGTTTTCTACTCGATTTTAATAGGCTGTTTAATGGTACGAGTATTTGGATGTTTTGGATGGAGTGCTCAATTTTCTGTCCAACAGTGTTACTTTCTAAGAAGCGGAACCGTGCGGCTTACTCGATGGGTATCAAATATTTTGCACTGGGAAATTTTTAACTGTAGATCATTGTCATTTTAATTGTATGATTTTCTTTCGCTGCGATGGCACTATGGCGTCGAGTGCGCTTTTCGAGTAGGAGTAGTTCCATCTGGGTTCGCATATTTCAGGATAATGTATCACCCAACGTGCACGACAACCGTACTTGAGAAATTAAGCACCACGAACGACACTTTATTTCTTGTAGATTACCTGTACCACCATGTAAAGGTTAGATAATCATGTCTAATTACCCAGCTGTCCAAGCAATAGAAGTTTTTCTGGAAAAATCGTTACCGAAGCAAATTTGATGTGTCCACCTGAGAACAATTCACTTCTGCATCATGAATTAATCGATCTGAGATCGTTTTGAAAAACCGCGATTGCCTAATTCTGAAAAAAATTTGAAGTCTTCTGTCGGTGGGATTGTGTTAATTCTGAAATGGTTCTTTCCAACGGGATCTATAGCTATGAGTCTAATGTCGATGCAATTGGTATGTTATACTGTTCGTAACCTCAATGTTGAAGACGGATCAAAATGCGCTGATGAGCGTGGAGCCACGAACTGCTGACGTGACAGACAATGGTGAACGGAATTTCGGCATCAAAATGTGGAGTGTTAACGTAAACAAGGTCAACGATAGGGTATGATCGATTTAGAAGGAGAAAACTGGAAAAATATGTTCAACTGATCGGGGAACAACTATATTCGTGAAACAGCTAGTTTATTTCGAAAAGGTTGGTGCAGGTTTCTGCACGTATCGCTTCAGACAAAGAAACTTTCTCAGACCAAGCGTGTCAGTATGAACAGGGATCACGTTTAAATTGCGTTTACCTAACCAATCATAAGTTAGCTAATATAGATGAAAGTCGAGATAAATATCAATAGATACACACACTGCAAGTGATATATTCTATTATTTGTTTACTCTAGGCGCAAGTGAGACCAACGTCCATTGACCGTTTATCCTGTTGCGTAATCTCTGTGTACAATAAGGGTCTTGCATGCTAATGTTGATCCACCTTATGTTGACTTTCAAAATCCTGCATTCTGTACACCATCCCCTTAAAAACTTGCTAAAGCCCAATGACCTTACTCGAACACGAACACATTCAAAGGCTTTAAGCATTCCGCATTCTCGATTGGATATACACCGCAATTTTTTCTCGGTAAGAATTTGTTTCACTTGGAACTATTTGCCTGAAGAAATCACACGATCAGAATCTGTTGAGGTTTTCGCTTCCAAACTCGATGCGTTTATGACGAACCATGCGGTATGCGAATGTCCCTATTGATTTTTGAGATATTTTATATTTTTATATTTTTATATGTTCCATATACCTGTCATCCTATGGTTATTGTTAAGCTTAATGCTTTTTCTACCATACAATTTTTTGAGTTCTTAGTTCCACAAAGCTATCGATTGTGAAGAAGATTGCGTTTCATCCAACTTCTGGACCTCAATCCTTCAAGGCTCTCTCGTTTCAACCATCTCAGAGTAAAGTCATTCCACACAAGGTTTTACACCCAGATTTATCACATCTACGTCACCAAGTTCATTGCTATCACCTGTGTTCATAACGCATTCAGCTAGTATTGAATTGTGGATCAGTGATTGATATTCACTGGCGTTTGTGCTTGTCTGTTTTGTAATGAGTTTTCTAGATGTTTTCTTGATATATAGAGTTCGGGCAACCCTAGCGATTGATATTATACACAGTTTGTCGCATAGCCTGAAAGAGTTTCGTACTTCAAATGCGGAGGGTTCTGCCTCTTCCGCACGTTAATCAAGATCATACTTAATCTTTCAAAGGCTATTTTGACAAATACGGTAGAATCTTTAGCTCTCTAACCATCTTCCGTTTTCGGATGAGTTATTTAACGTGCCTTAATTGGTGTTCAGTTGAACTCATAAGATAGATACCATCAGCATTTCACGGCATGCTCACGAAGTCACAACAAGTTATTGGTGCGATGCTGTGAAACACGAATATGGAAAACGCTGATTTCTCAATCTTAAATTGAGCTTCACTTGGATAAAGAACATCATTTCATAGTTATTGCTGAGTTTCGATATCAAACTTGCCTACACTAAACCGGATGAATTTTATTTTAGAGACAGTTACACCAAGAGTTCAGCTGAGTTAGCACAGGATGGTAAGTGACTAACGAGCCAATCGAGCGTCCAGTTCAATGGGATCCATGGCATTCCTTTGACATTTTGTCTTATTACCAATAATTTCTGCCCAAAATCCTATCCTCTCTTCCTTGTATGATATACTGAACGAGGCTGACAATTTGTATTGATAGACAGAAGAATGAAAATCTTTTGAACAGTTTTGCTAAAGCGAGTAAAGAAATACGGTCAGAATCATCGAAGGTTACGGTTCTTTTAGTTCAATTCAATTCAATTGTCTAAAAAGCACATAGCTTTGCAAAACCCCCAGAATAATATGGTAATTACGAATAACATATGAAGTAAAAGTGAGATTTGTTTGCTTACTGAGCAGTTCAGAAATCAGGTAAAAATCCATAATCCAGAAATTGTTTTCAACCGGTTGGATGGGGTAAAGATGTATAGTTTACTTCGAGGCATGCCTTTAAAGCTTTTATGGTGCAGAATATATAGGTTTAATGTTTGGATTGGTCGACATGAAGTTGTCCAAATTCGATTTGAATATATCCAAGTTGGGTGAATGTGCAACGTTACGGGGTAGGGAGTTCCAGGTAAAACATACACGTACAGAATAAAAATACCTTCGACAGTTCAATCTCGAGTCTGGAATAAGTACTGTATAGTCATGACTCTGGTTGGTTCGGGATGGTATTCGTGTGAATAGTTTATTCAGGAGATGGTTGGGAGTATGCAGAATCAAATCGCCTCTAAGGCGGCGGTAGAGGAGAGTCGAAGAGATTGAGGTTTTAACGTGTGAAAATTTAGGGTTAACCAGCTAACGCAAACAATCATACCGGAGTGTATTTGAATTTCCGGTGAGGATAGATTTGTCCGGAGAGCTGCATACTAAGCAGATTATGAATCGTGGTGTCTATAGGCCACCTATACCTAAATAAATCTTAATTGGTATAACTCTCAAACCAGAACACAAACGTCCGAACACAAGTTGTGTATTTTATCAATTGCTTTCAACACTTGGTGCAAGCATGTGATCGATAGTGCGCATACAGTTAGATCAATAACCACAAAGGTGAATCACAACAGATCGACTGACGCATGATTAATACTCAATGCGTGCGTCAGCTTGCGCATTTTGATAGCATTGTATGATTTAATGTCTTTGTTGGTTATCTAGGAAAAGCGTTCTGTAGATGTCAGCTAATTTGTCGACTCTTCAGGTATAAAGCGATATCTCTGTAAGAGTTGGTTGACGCTTTGTCTTCCCCTCCTGTTAGATTATTGTGCGTTTGATTTAAGCGACCATTCTTTCAGCTTGTGTATTGAAATACCGGCAGAGTTAAAAGACTTGCATCAGACACGGAGGAATTTAAGTGACGTAATAATGATTGAATATATGCAAGTAAATCTTCCACACATGAGCCGGTTTGATTATTTGTGAGATTAAAATTGAGACATAAATTCTGCTCTTTAATGAGTATATAGTTTACTATGGCATCTGAACGTTGAATATTCTGGTACATTCTTGCTGTAGAGAATGTTATGTTGAGTAGAAATTACAACCCCGAAATATTGCATACTTCGGACAAAGTTCTAATTTTGCCGAAATCACATTTTCCATACATGAAATCCACACCACGAAACAGGCTTTCTCCGAAGGACACATAATTTGTTCTCCCTCAGAACATGATATGCGACAGTTTTCACCTAAACAATTTGTAAAACCATTGCCAATGAAGTTAAATTTGTATGTGGCGTGATATCATTTTTTCGGATGATGTTGTATGTGCTTGTCACGGGCAAAATCAATTTCACGCAAGGGAATACGTAATTTCCGCCTACAATGGTATTGGAAATATTGATTACGCGCATAAAACATGTGATATTTAATCTAATTTTAACAAAAGAAGAAAAGAATAAGATTTCTTGTGTAACATGAAAAACGAATTGTTTGAATCGTTGATCTGCGATAGCGTATACGCATAAATGATTAAAGACACCAAACACAAAACCGATCCTAATCTTCCGATCTGCTTTCCAAATGCTTAGTTTACTCAATTTTTCCAGAAAAGCCCCTAAAAGTTGACCCTCGCCAATCGAAAAAATGAGATTCTAAAAATGAGGATACAAAACTTGTATTTCAGTTTTTATCGAAGAGGGTGAGATTTTGACATGTCAATAATAAATGCTATGAAAATGTCCTTAGTTCAGCAACTTTGCCTCCAAATGAAATCACTCTAGTAGCTTACTGTCGCCACCGGATGACGGCAAACATCCAGAAACCGGTATTGGAGTGTAAGTTCGGGGGATGTGAGCAAAACATCACTTCACTCTAGTAGCTGTTCACTGAAGTTCGGCACGTGTCGGATTGGCGTGTATTCTGCATGTTGCAGACGTGCCAATAGTTTTTGCACGTAAAGGAGCCGAGAAGCAAATAAGGAGTGGTTTTATAAAGTGCGCCAACTTGCAACCATCAGGAATTGGTCAATATTTCGCCTGAGTATTAAATTGGAGCTGGCCAAAGGTATCGGGGATGAACTTTTAGCGCATGCACATTTTGTAACAAGTTTGGAAAAGCGTCCTCATTCGTAGATTTTGGCTTCAAATGAAAAATTAACCATGACGCATTCATTACATTAGAGCGGCCGCTGCACTGCTTGCTTAGTACACAACACGAAGCTAAATCACAAGTTGCAAATGAGGATGGATGCTCGCATTTGCATTTATTGATTCTGTTTGTAGCCTCGTAAACACATAGCGCCATATTTTATGGCTCAAACAAATTCTATAGAAATGAGCTTATTGCTCATAGCGCTCAATTCCAATAATTTAGGTATTTTTAACTCTGTATTCTGGTACATGATTCTGGTATTGATAGCATCAGTCCAGAATATTAAGTAATCATTTATAGCAGTATTTCGTTTCATTTCTGACAAGCCTGGACACTATGGCTCCGAAAAGACATCTTACTTTTGGATCGCATATACCGGAGAGCTACTAAGCTTGAAATTGGACTCGAAAATATGCCATTCGCCAGGCGACTCAGACGAATGGAGCTGAAGATAGTTGCACAAAGGAGAATGCGAGGTGATCTCATCATCGCAAAAACAATACTTACCACTGTTTCCCACCCCATAAGCTTATTCCACCTTCGAACTTCCAGCAACAGCCGTGGCCATGGTTGCAAGTTGGAAATACTACATTCCAAACGGAACTGCCGCAGGTATTTTTGTTCGGTGCATGTGTGCTTTGTTTGGAATTCCCTACCTTCCAATTTGGTAAGCACAAAAAGTTTATCTGTATTCAAATCGAAATTGACGATTATATGAGAGCTAATCCGAATTTTGCCCCAAACTATTAATATATATATATATATATATATATATATATATATATATAGTTATTGTAAAGTTATTTGCTTTTTCAACCATAAATCTTAAAACTTTCTGTTTAAGATACACAGAAAAGAGGAAACGTCTGCTGGAGCTAGCAAAATGTTTTGCCAGCGTAATTTCAACGAAAAACAATGGAGACAAATAAATTGAACTCCAATGTTTCCACATTTTTCATGGACGGTCAATCAGAAACTTGAGAATATTGCACTTTCATCGATTCAGGCAAAACAATGGATCATCTATTCATGTGACGGTTCTGAGACGATCAAGAATGTGCGACTAGAAGATGCATAGACCTGCATCCGTGGTGTATCCTCCGAAAGAAAAGCAAAGGAAATTGGAAGCCACGTCAGCTACCCGTTCCGGACGTGAGAATCTAGAAAACAAACAGTAGAGTTGTGTCTAGATGTACTTTCTCGTTACTTTAATTCCTTCCTAGATGGTTATCGACTGACCTAACCCCGAAGTCCTTTAGTTTGACTTTCATACACATGTCTGATTGGCCAGGGATGCGTACCATTAAGCATAGTTTCTATTTAATTTATCTACTCAGATATTATTCTTGCTCTGCATTCTGCGGGTACAAAGCACGTATGCGAGTGTGTCAATTGATATCAAACGGATTATTAAGAAGCATATCATGTACCCAAACATTCGCAGTTCAAGATTGCCCAGATAAATTATACACAACGAATCAGTTCAACATGTTTGACAATACAGACGTGATACTTTTGCCACCGACGACACTAAATTTGATATTTATTGACCATTTTCGTGTTACGGAATCCATATTTTTCGTATGATGTAGCAAGACCGCCAATAACCGAAACGGGCCGAAATTACTGTCGCTGAGACTTTTATTTAAATGTCGTTTGCAAGAGAAAGATTTCTCGATCGGTTTCGAATAAATTTCAATATCTCGCATAGTCTACTTTGACGTTAACCTGCGGTAAGTACGATACGCTTATTCATTCGCACCACAATCCGTCACATGCATGCTAAACAGTTATTTGTTTCTCACTCGAGCATGTATCATAAAGAGATTAATGATGAATACAACCGCAATAATGAACCAACAGATAAGTAGAGATCTGACACGAATAGGAACAATGCTTCTATAAAAATGCTATGTAATATCCACTGGCGTTCAACTTCTTAACTAGAAAGTGCATCTGATAGAGTTTTTTGAATCAAAAGTTCTATGCAACAACTCGGTCTCGTGCATGTTGGGAGATTTATTCTGTGGTCGATAATCTAAACGCAATAACTCGATTTGTACGCATGATCTAGATCATATGACCTTGAAATTGCGATCAACATTGAGGTCAACGTCTGATCCCAAGTGAAACGATATTAAAAAAGATTTTGTTGTGGCCAATGATTTACTTTTGAGTTTGATGAGGAAAGTGAACGTTTTGATGTTGTTCGAATCATTAAATCTGCCAAGTTTTAAAGCAAATAAAAATATCCAGGATATTCATGCACCCAATGAGTAAACATTATTTTGGAAAGTAAAGTTTGTAATTAATAGGATAATATATCCTTCAATTTCTTTAACTGAAATCATCGCGGAATTCCTTAGTCAAATACTAAGCCATAAAATTATTGTAATAATTCTCAACTGACCGAAAGGTCGCGCATTGATCCTAACACATTTTAATGATCTAATTCACCGAACATAGATTTCTGAATTATAGTTCAAATTGCACGAGGCTAATTCGTGGTTGAAAGCCAACCTCGCGCCTAAACTTCCCTTGAAATCAGGTAAAAGAGGACCGTATCGCTGGAAGTCAGCTTCGATTTCCTCGCTGGATACATGAAAACGGAGGAATACTTTCTCCTTCAAGCACGATTATAGATTATTATTTAAAAATCTGTGTGAACAAGAAATATTCTCCTATTTGGTTTTTTTATATCTAGATAAAAGGTGATTGAAGGTCTTCCCAATTTACTTTTAATTACTTCATAAAGAGTAACACGTGCTGAAAATTGACCATATTAACTGGAGGATAGTTCTAGGGAATAACCAAATGACTACCACAGATTGTCCAAGACTGCCCAATAAGGGAACTAAGTCTAGCTTACATGATTTCAAATAAATCGACCTCTTCATGATTTGAATTTCGATGCTCTTATCCCCGCAAGCATAAACTGATCAGTAAGATTGTCCTCTGCATAGTTCTTGATCCGATGACCAGTGGGCTATAGAATGATTCACAAAGTACAGATTTAACAGTGCACTTAATCCCTCATAATAACCGTGGCACGTAGGGGTGGTGGTGCATCAGTTGATATTGAACGCGCCTGTCCTTCTTAACGAGCGCAGAACCCACCATGGACGGTGCAGTTCTTAACCAGCTTAGGATTGGTCAGGTGAATGTAATTTAAGCTTGATCTCTGTTCGTACTGACACCCTTGGTCTTACGAAGCTTCTGTGTCAGAAGCGAAACGTTACCAATAAACTACTCTCACCGATTCATTACAACCTTTTTTTCATGATTATGATTCCCCGATCGATCACAAACATTTTCCATTACATGGCCACCAGAATTCAACAAGAGTTGGTTCACATATTCAAAGTGTTGCCCGATAGCAGTGTGAGCAATTTTAGTGGAAATTCATCGCGTCTCACAATATCGATCGATACACCGATCAACCCAACGAACTCATTTTATAAACTATGGCATAGATCAGAAGAGTATTTTTGCAATAAACGAGCTTTCACCATCACGAATCCAGTTGAATGCAATACTATTTGAATTCGTATTCTTTGGCCAGGTTGTCATTAATAGCGTAACAATGTTTTATCGATCGATCGTTCCACGATCGATATTTGGATTGTGAATGCAGATATGGATAGCTTGATTAATTTATATGCATGAATTCTCGTTCAATTAGCTAGACTAAACTTTTGATATCCGTTTTACCGGTGGGTCGAAACGACTAAAAGGATGAACATATTTTTGTTCTCACAGAATTTTGGTCGACATTTAAACAGACCCAGGAGGTTAACCTCTACTGAGGACCATTGTGATAGGCACTCGATCACTAATGCACAGAAAATCTGGCGCACTGGCTTTTAAAGAGG